>PVKV010021902.1:0-36523 GCA_004027835.1 Alouatta palliata | reverse complement strand
CAAAAAAAAAAAAAAAAAAATTAGCCAGGTGTGGTGGCCTGCACCTGCAATCCCAGCTATTCGGAAGGCTGAGGCAGGAGAATCGCTTGAACCCGGGAGGCGGAAGTTGCAATGAGCCCAGATCCTGCCAGTGCACTCCAGCCTAGGCGACAGAGTGAGACTCTGTCTCAAAAAAGAAATAAAATAACATAGAATGTTTACAGTTAAGAGGGGTCAGTCTGGGCAGTCTTCCTGCAGGTGGTGAGACTTCACTTGGCTCTGGAATAAGGTGATAAGCATGTATTAATGGGGAAGGAAAGGACAGAGAAGGGCATTGCAAGTGGACAGATCAGGACAAATCTGGGAGGAGGCAAATTGTAAATTCTACACAGTGGCCTACAAATACTTAATTCTTGTATGCATGTTCCCAGATTTCATTCGATCCTTGCAGCTACACACACGTCACATGTTAACGTGGCTGCACACACATTATTTTGTCACGTTACATTTTAGTCAGTGGTTCTCGTGGGTCTTCTTCAGATGTGTTCACCAACATACAAACTCTTTTCTTTGGGTTCGTACCGGCAGGCCTTCACCTCTTCCCCTCTTGTGCCTTCAGCTGTGTTTTCTGGCTCTTCTTTCTAATCTGGTAAAAGGAAATCCCTTCCATGTGCATTCTCCTGAATTGCTAGCGCCTTTTTTAACAGTGGTGCAAATCTTCTCTGTAAAGCTCTTAATCAGATCTCATAAACGATTAGCCCAAATGCGTTTTCAGTTTCTAAAGTTAATCATCCTTGAGGGCCAGGAGTTAACATGGAAATAGGGAACTTGCAGTAGTTCCTGTCTTGACACCCAGCTTTAGTTTGCAAAGCAATAGTCATTCCGCAGAGAAGATGAAATCAGAGTCTCAGCGTGTATTTTCCAAATGAGCTGGTGTGATTGTATCCTTCTCATCTTTGCACACATCTGGCAACCCAAAGAGTTGTCCCAGAGGTAAAATAGTGGGATGAAGTGGAGAGGGTCAGAGCGGCCTCTGGGCGCCTGAGGGAAAGCACGAAACCCCCATAGCTTCCTGAAGCAACACGAGGAAATGAGATTCCAGATCATCTTGGGGGACATAAAATACCCTTTATATAATTCCTTTTTTTTTTTTTTTTTTTTTTGACGTGGAGTCTTGCTCTGTCGCCCAGGCTGGAGTGCAATGGTGCGGTCTCGGCTCACTGCAATCTCTGCCTCCCGGGTTCAAGTGACTCTCCTGCCTCAGCCTCCCGAGTAGCTGAGACTACAGGAACCTGCCACGACGCCTGGTTAATTTTTTTTGTATTTTTAGTAGAGATGGGGTTTCACCATATTGACCAGGCTGGTCTCAAACTCCTGAACTTGTGATCTCCCTGCCTTGGCTTCCCAAAGTGCTGGGATTAAGGCGTCAGCCTCCACGCCTGGCCTATATAATTCTTTAGAAGAGTTCACCCAGGCTGGTCACGGTGGCTCATGCCCGTAATCCCAGCACCTTTGGAGGCTGAAGTGAGAGGATTGCATAAGCCTAGTTCAACACCAACCTGGGCCACATAGGGAGACCCTGTCTCTATGTCTTACCAAAAGGTGGGAGCCACTCAAGTGTCCACTGATGGATGAATGATAAACAAAATATGCTAGATACATACAGCAAAAAGTTTTATAAATCAGCCAGGCATGGTGGCACACACCTGTGGTCCTAGCTACTCAGTAGGCTGAGGCAGGAAGATCGCTTGAGCCCGCAAGAGTGAGGCTGCAGTGATTCAGTGAGCCAGATCAAGCTACGTGGGCGACAGAGCAAGACCCTGTCTCAAAAAAAAAAAAAAAAAAAGAATAGCTCACCCATAAGCTGCCATAAGCTGAGAGCCTCTTTCCTTGTCTGAGCCCTGTTGTGGGTTGCTGAAATCAGCGTGGAGCACTGGGACTGTTGAGGTGGGGTATGCTTATCGGCTTCAGGGCTGCAAATTCTTTGCCCAGCAACGCCCTGGCAGGGACGGTGTTGGCTGTCCAACAGCAACCGAGTGCTCATCTGTCAGAGCCTATCAGCAAGCAGCTTGTCACCAACACACCCTGAAGAAAATGGTCCCTATATTCACACAGATCATTTGGGTTGATAGGAATAGCACTGGGGAAGACAACAGTGTCACCAAATCAATACTTGTGCTGCACAAATTAAAGTCTTGGCTCTGAGTTTATATCCAGGAGGGCACAACTCCCGGACGGAGACTAAATGCAACAGACATTTTGCACCCAACAACAGCAAATTCTCTTTACTTAATGAGGAGTCAACTAGAGACTTGATATAGTAAAGAAAATCCATTGAGGCTCATGCCTGTAATCCCAGCACTTTGGGAGGCTGAGGTGAGCAGATCGCTTGAGCTCAGGAGTTTGAGACCAGCCTGGGCAACATGGTGAAACCCTGTCTCTACTTAAAAAAAAAAAAAAATTATACACACACACACATACACACACACATATACAAAGAGAGAGAATCCATTGAGAGCATCCATTAACTATGAATTTTATGTTTCTTGAGGCATCTGTCTAGAAAATAATGTTGGTAAGCTGGAGAGGGGACCTGCATGCCCAGCATAAATGAAATAAATGAAGCTTTTTTTTTTTTTTTTGAGATGGAGTTTTGCTCTTGTTGCCCAGGCTAGAGTGCGTGGCACGATCTCAGCTCACTGCAACCTCTGCCTCCAGGATTCAAGTGATTCTCCCACCTCAGCCTCCTGAGTAGCTGGGATTACAGGCCCCTGCCACCACATCTGACTTTTTTTTTTTTTTTTTTTTTTTTTTTGTATTTTTAGTAGAGACAGGGTTTTACCATGTTGGCCAGGCTGGTCTTGAACTCGTGGCCTCAAGGGATCTACTTGCCTCAGCCTCCCAAAATGCTGGGATTACAGGTGTAAGCCACTGCACCCTGCCTATAAATGAAGCTTTCTACACGCGTTTGTAGCAGCGTTACTCACAGTAGCCAAAAGGTGGGAGCCACTAAGTGTCCATTGATGGACGAATGGTAAACAAAATATGCTAGATCCATACGGCAAAATATCCAGCTTCAAAAGGAAGAAGATTTCGACATATGCCACAACATGGATGAAACTTGACAACGTCATGCTAAGTGAAATAAGACAATCACAGAAAAGCGAGTCTAGTATGATTCCACTTCGATGAAGTACCTAGAGTAGTCAAGTTCATAGAGACAAAAAGTAGAATGGAGGTTGGCAGGGGCTGGAGGGAGCGGGTAATGGAGAGTTATTGTTTCACGTGTAGAGTTTCCGTTTGGGAAGATGAAAACACTCTAGAGATGGAATGTAGTGGTGGTTGCGAAACTGTGAATGTCTTTCATGCCACTGAACTGTACACTTAAAAATGGTTAAAATGGTAAATGTATGTTACATGCATTTGGCCACAATAGGGAAAAAAAAAAAAAAAAAAGAATGGATCTTTTACTCATCAGCCAGAGAGCAAGTCCTTTATTTAAATGGGATCACAGCATTGTGGGCTCTGTGGAGATTTCTTAGAAAGGATCAGTAGAGTAGAAAGGGCTTAGCCCCTGACTGAGTTTGCTTTTGAACATCAATTAGTAATCATAGAGGCTGACAAACTGATTACTCATCAATCAGTCATGCAAAACAAAACACAGATTGCAACACAGTGCCCTAAGTTTTACCAACTGGGCAGTTTTCCTATCTTGTAGATCAGGGCTTTTCAAACCTGAATGTGCATGGGAATCACCCAGGCATCTTGTTTAAAACGCAGATTCTGATTCAGTATGTTTGGGGCGAGGCTTCAGATTTCTGTCTGTGTAACCAGTTCCCAGGGGATGCTGATGCTACTGGTCCAGGGACCCAGTTTCAAGTGGCAAGAGTGTAGACCTCTCCGTAATTAAGATTCCTTTCCTTGCTTGTTTGGCAAGAAAAAGAGGGTGGGTTCCTGTCCACACCTTGGAGGTAACAGTCTCCACATTAAAATCAAATACAGGCATCTCCAGATTTGGACAGAAAGAAAGTCTGTGGGAAATAAGAATTATTCCTGGATCCTCTCATTTTGTTACTTACTGACATCAAAAGTCAGGTTTCAGGGATCAGCTCTGTCTTTTTCTCCGCCCCAAGCATGGACAAACTGTAAATAAATGTCTTGCACTTATCCTGTTTAGGTATAGACCAGATCAGCTGCAATTTCAGAAAGAAAGAGAGAAAGAGAAAGAGAGGAGAAAGAAAGAGAGAGAGACAGAAAGAGAGGGAGGGAGGCAGGAGAAACAGAATAGGAAATAAGAAAATATGAAAAGTAAAGGACTTCCTTTGAAGTCTTCTAACATAATCATTCAGCATCTCCTCATTGCTTTTAGGCTCAAGCTCTGAATCCTTCGAAGGGCTTCTGGGGTCTGATGAGGTCCCTGCCCACCCAGCTCATCTCTGGCTCTTTCCCTCCTTGTACTCTGTGTTCAGCCATATTGAATTCTGTTCTTTCTTATTTTTACAGTTGCTGTCTCCTTTATCTGGAAGCTTGTCCCTTCCTTGTAACATCTGGCAAGCACTGTCTCTTCTGGAAAGACTTTACGCCACTGCCCTCATTTGTTGCCCTCTGAGTGAGGTTGTCTTTCTCTGTCTTCATTTGCACACAGCGCTTACCTCTGGCACAGCACTTCTCAGTATATTTCCATTGTATTCCCCTGTCTATGTCCCCCACTGAACTGTGAGCTCCTTGAGGGATGGCAAGATATCTTTTGTTCCTAGCATGGTGTCTCGAACATATGAGGTGCTCAATG
The DNA here is from genome assembly GCA_004027835.1 of Alouatta palliata. Lineage (NCBI taxonomy): Eukaryota > Metazoa > Chordata > Mammalia > Primates > Atelidae > Alouatta > Alouatta palliata. The sequence goes on along the minus strand of PVKV010021902.1, from coordinate 31,755 downwards.
TTGAAAGAATGGGCAAATGAAAAGAACTGTAACATTGTATGACATTTGAAGAAGACACTGCTGGTAGGGTGCAGTGGCTCATGCCTGTAATCCCAACACTTTAGGAGGCTGAAGCGGGCAGATCACTTCAGGTCAGGAGTTCTAGACTAGCCTGGCCAACATAGCAAAACTCTGTGTCTTCTAAAACTACAAAAAATTAGCTGGGCATGTTGGTGTGTGCCTGTAGTCCCAGCTACTTGGGAGGCTGAGGCAGGAGAATTGCTTGAACCCGGGAGGTGGAAGTTGCAGTGAGCCAAAGCCATGCCACTGCATTCCAGCCTGGGCAACAGAATGAGATGAAAAAAATAAAAAAGAAGACGACGACAACATTGCTTAGTTCCTAAAATACCATTACATTGTCCTCAGAATGACTTTTGTAAAGGCCAAACACATTGACACCAATTTCTGTGTTCCAGCAACGGCAACTAAACTCCCCTGTTCTGATAAATTATATTCCTCCAGCTTCCTCATTTTATAGTGCTTCTCCTGAAGACCAAATACAAAGAAATACACGAGGTGGTAGCAGTAGTTTTTTTGTTTGTTTTTTTATTTTTTAAAAGGATAGGGTTTCACCATGTTGGTCAGGCTGGTCTTGAACTCCCGACCTCAGGTGATCTGCCCACCTTGGCCTCCAAAGTGCTTGGATTACAGGAGTGAGCCACCACCCCCGGCCGATAGCAGTAGTTTTTAATGGAATTTGAGGAAAGCTAGACTCTCTTTTTACATTGTGCTGTTTTTATTGCTAATTTGACCCTAACATAATACCTTAAAATTGCAGTGTCACCAAATCTGAGGTCTCTGGGCATCTAGCAGTTGCTAGCAGTCTTCAAATTGGTACATCTATATGTCTATCTATAGATCGTGGCACACGGACTGCCTGCTTTATACAAAGTACCATACCAGGAGTTCCTACTGTCACAGGCTTTGCTCTTTAATGGGGAAATGTGACAAATGCTACACTAGAATTTTCACCAGCTCTGACCTACTTGACTGCCTCCTCCTTCTCTTATCTCCTGTGCCTTCTAAGGTATTGGTCTCTGCCAGTTCTCCTGGCTTTTCTCTGGAGACCTCTTTTTACTTTCCTTTTCTGGCTCCTCTTTGATCAATCCATTTATGTTAGTGCTCTGCAGGGTCTGTGCTGGTGTCTCTTATCTTCTCACTTTCCAGCTGTACTTGGTGGGTGTGTGCCCTTCATGTCCACAGCCTCGGCACCTATGTATTCTCAGCTCAATCTCTAGCCTGCAAGCTCTCTCATTAACTCTAGGTAGAGATTCCAGTTGTCAGTGGGGCTTGTCCACTTGAATTCATGTGGGCATCTTAAACACAGCATGTCATTATCCCGTCTTTATCTTTCCTCCTGTTCTTCTATTCCCTACTGTAGTTAGTAACATCTTTGTTTCCTCAGTTGCATGGACTAGTGACTTCTAAGTCATTCTTTTTTTTATTTTTTTTGAGACAGGGTCCCACTCTGCCACCTAGGGTAGAGTGCAGTGGCTCAGTCATGGTGCACTGTAGCATCAACCCCCTGGGATCAGGTGATCCTCCCACCTCAGCCTCCCATGTAGCTGGGACTCCAGGCACCTGCCACCATGCCTGGCTAATTTTTTGCATTTTTTGTAGAGATGAGGTTTCAGCCACGTTTCCCAGGCTGGTCTTGAACTCCTGGGCTCAAAGGACCCACCCACCTCAGCCTCCCAAAGTGCTGGGATTACAGGCATGAGCCACCATGCCCAGCCCCAAGTCATTCTTAACGCCTTCTTTTCCCACATCATCTTCCTTCTAACCAGTAACCAAGCCTTATTGATTTAATCTCTCAGTTCTTCCTTGAACCCATTCTGTTCCCTCTTTTTCAATCATCAAGATGTCACTTCTCACCTAGCTTACTGAAATAGCCTCCCTGTTGATTTCTTGGTCTTCCCCACTACCACTTTTCCTTCAGACTGCTGCTAGATGTCTTTCTAAAGCCCAAACCTAATCTTGTCAATCCTTTACTTACAATTCTTCAACAAATCCTTTTGTCTATACAGTTCAAAGCCCATAGCAAGTTCCACAAAGCTCTGTGTGACTTACCTTTTAGCCCACTTACATTTTCAGCCTCCTCTGCTAACACTCTCCCTGCATACCCAAAGATTCCCACATACCAAACCACTTACCATTTCCTCACACACCATGCTGGCTCCTCTTTCAGGGGCTTTCCAGCTACTCTGGAAATTCGGCCTAGGAAATGCCTGTTATTGTCAAGATACACTCAAATATTACTTCCTTTGTGAAGACTTCACCTCCAAGCACTCAGGACATACTTCTATTACAGAACCTCTCATGTTAGGTTACAATTCTTTTTTTTCTTTTAGAGACAAGGTCTTGCGCAGTCACTCAGGCTAGAATGCAGTGGCACAATCATAGCGTACCACAACCTCCAACTCCTGGCCTCAAGTAATCCTCTCACCCTGACCTCCCAAAGTGCTGGAATTACATGTGGAAGCCACTGTGCTCAGGCTATAATTATTTTTTATATGCCTCCTCCCCTCCTAGACTGAGCTACAGAAACCATGTCTCATGCTATTTTGTATCCTGGCCTTTGGCACAATACTTGCACATATCAAGCCTTGCATCAGTGTTCAATGAGTGAATAACCAAATAATTGAATGAATAAATAACCGACTGCGATACAAGTTAGAATAAGAGCAGTAGGCAAGGTGCAAATAAACTGCTGCTATAGGACATTCAGAGGATTGGGTCAGATTTCTCTGAGCAACCAAAAAGACTTTGTATAATTGATTGCCATCTCTCCACTTAGGCCTGTATATTTGTTTATGATTTAACACAAAGTCAGTTCATTCTATCCCAGGTACAGGCCACTTCTTCTCCAGCCTCCACCCAAATAATGAAACTAGTTTTCTCTTTTCTTTCTTTTGTATAATAGTAGATCTGTAGTTCATTTTAGCTTTGCATATAATTTTTATAATAATTTATCTATTTATAGAGGGAGGTTCCTTCTTTATTCTAAAAAAGATTTAAGGCCGGGCGCGGTGGCTCAAGCCTGTAATCCCAGCACTTTGGGAGGCCGAGGCGGGCGGATCACGAGGTCAAGAGATCGAGACCATCCTGGTCAACACGGTGAAACCCCGTCTCTACTACAAATGCAAAAATTAGCTGGGAGTGGTGGCGTGCGCCTGTAGTCCCAGCTACTTGGGAGGCTGAGGCAGCAGAATTGCTTGAACCCGGGAGGCGGAGGTTGCAGTGAGCCGAGATTGCGCCACTGCACTCCAGCCTGACGCCTGGCGACAGAGTGAGACTCTGTCTCAAAAAAAAAAAAGATTTAAGTGCCTGCCTCATAAACTGATTGTGTGTTTTTATTGTAGCTTCTAGTATAGAAGATACCAAAAAAAATGTTTGCTGATGAAGAAATAAATGATTGCTCAGGCACCACTGTACGTCAAGTTGCTCAGCAAGTACCCATGCCTCTTAAGAACTGGCCAAGGTCTTGGCTGGAGCACCCTCTCTACCCTGCGTGTCTGACTGCACTTCTGTCCATTTTCAGTCCATTTGGGTTATCTGTTTTTTCACACAGGTCTGTTGAACTTAGAACACTGAAGACCTGTCTATCTTCATGGCTCACAGCTCACGTTGTGCTGGCCTGCCCCACTGTGTTTAATGTTTAGCCCTTAAACCACCAGCTGAATGTCCTTAAATCTGAAAGAATAGGCCGGGCGCGGTGGCTCACGCCTGTCATCCCAGCACTCTGGGAGGCCGAGGCGGGTGGATCGCGAGGTCAAGAGATCGAGACCATCCTGGTCAACGTGGTGAAACCCCGTCTCTACTAAAAATACAAAAAAAAAATCAGCTGGGCGTGGTGGCACGCGCCTGTCGTCCCAGCTACTTGGGAGGCTGAGGCAGGAGAATTGCTTGAACCCGGGCGGCGGAGGTTGCAGTGAGCCGAGGTCGCGCCACTGCACTCCAGCCTGGCGCCTGGTGACGGAGTGAGACTCTGTCTCAAAAAAAAAAAATCTGAAAGAATAATAAACACACGCCAACAGATAGCTTAGGTTTATTTGGTGACTTGCACCATGTGCTTTGCGAGTATCATCTCAGACATCCTTTTAGATCTCTCTCAGGCACATACTATCCTCTGTGGTGGCTCACGCCTCTAATCCCAGCCCTTTGGGAGGCCGAGGTGGGTGGATCACTTGAGGCCAGGAGTTCGAGACCAGCCTGGCCAACATAGCAAAACTCCATTTCTACTAAAAATACAAAAATTAGCTGGGCGTGGTGGCGCACACCTGTAGTCCCAGCTACTCGGGAGGCTGAGGCAAGAGAATTGGTTGAACTCAGGAGGCAGATGTTGCAGTGAGCCTAGATTATACCACTGTACTCCAGCCCGGGCGACAGAGTGAGACTCCATCTCAAATAAATAAATAAAGAAAGAAAGAAGGGAAAAGCGATCACACAGCAGAAGAATACAACCCCAGGGTAAGTACTGAGGGGCCAGATCAAGAAGCAAAGTGTATCATGTATCAACCTCTACAATGTCCCCAAGGGTCAGCTGTGTAGGGGGGCCCACACAGAATTTGGAATCCAAATAAATCTCTGGATCCCCAGGCGTGTGTTTGACTTGCCAGGTAGTAATGAAATGTCTCCATTTTCTTCAGGCTGAATGCTTCCCTCAGAGCAGAAGTATATTTACTATGGTTTCCTTCTGTCATGAAGAGTTATTGGTTGTGGCCCTTTCTCCCTTCCAAATAGGTGCCCAAATTTCTGGAAGTGGAAAGGGTCCAACTCTCCCATACTGGGGGGTGGGCCCCACTGGGTGTGAGCCAATCAGTGTCTTCTGTCCTGTGAGCTCATGATTTACGCTGGTCTATAACCTGAGACGGCCTTGTCAGGGGGGACTTCCAGGGACTGCTGGAACTTGGACTCTTGTCAGCCTGGTAAATGGTATGTCTCAGATCTGCTGCAGCCATCGTGGAAAGCTTGAAGCTGCCAGGAGAGAGGGGTTCCAACATGTGGTGGCTAAAGAACGAATCCAACTCAGAGGAAGTGGAGCCGAGAAACGGATCCATGCCGTTTGAATCTTGGATCAAATTGTGCCTGAATCTCCAGTAAGACAATAAATTCCTGTATTACTTAAGCCTATTTGAGGTTGTTTTCTTTCACTTGAAACACTAAACTTTTACACTGATACACCCTAGCTAGAGTATAAACTGTGTGACTGCGGAGATTGTGTCTTCTTTTTTGAAACAGAGTTTCGCTACTGTCACCCAGGCTGGAGTGCAGTGGTGTGATCCCAGCTCACCGCAACCTCTGCCTCCTAGGTTCAAAGCAATACTTGTGCCTCGGCCTCTCAAGTAGCTGGGACCACCGATGTGTGCCACCACGCCTGGTTAATTTTTTATATTTTTGGTACAGATGGGGTTTCACCATGTTGACTAGGCTGGTCTCAAACTCCTGACCTCAAGTGATCCACCCACCTTGGCCTCCCCAAGTGCTGGGATTACAGGCGTGAGCCACCACGCTCAGCCCAAGACTGTGTTTCTTTTGATCACCTATGTGTCCCCTAGCACACAGTAAGGATTCAATAAATAACTTTTGAATAGATGCATTTTAGCTGCAAGGAATACCCATAAACTCCCTTTTACTCAGCTGACAACTAAGGAATCTGGTGTTCTATAAGAAAGTGATCATATGGATCTAGAAGCCGGACCTTACCCCAACACTGTGATTTTTCTTTTTTCTTTTTTTATTATTATTATTTTTTTTGAGACGGAGTTTCGCTCGTTACCCAGGCTGGAGTGCAATGGCGCGATCTCAGCTCACCGCAACCTCCGCCTCCTGGGTTCAAGCAATTCTCCTGCCTCAGCCTCCCCAGTAGCTGGGACTACAGGCACGTGCCACCACGCCCAGCTAATTTTTGTATTTTTAGTAGAGACGGGGTTTCACTATGTTGACCTGGATGGTCTCGATCTCTTGACCTCGTGATCCACCCGCCTCGGCCTCCCAAAGTGCTGGGATTACAGGCGTGAGCCACCGCGCCTGGCCCACTGTGATTTTTCTAATCACAGCAAATGTCCCAGTAAATATGTTGGGGTCTTTGAGGAGGCCTCCAAATAGCAGTCTGCGCCCTTCTCTGTGAATTTTGAATGGAATCAGAAGATAGCAGCAAGCTAGATGAGGACCAAAAATAACCTTTTCTACAGATAAAACTTACATTAGAGAACGTGGCTTATATCATCAGACAAACAAGCTTCCTGATACTCAACTTCAGAATTACACAGACTTGGTGTCTCAATCACAGGCAGCTGGGCTGGAATGGGTCTCCTCTTCCCACACTGCGGGAGCAAAGCTTGCTCCCAAGAAGAAAAGAAGAGAGGAAAATACAAGGCAGTTTCTCCTTCCAAACTCATCAGTCATATTAAAACACGCCTCCTTCTCAGGGAAGAGGGGGCAGGTGAAGAGAAGCCAAGAGGGTTATGCAATTTGGACTCCAAAGGAGTCCAGAAGACAGAAAACATCAGGAGTGGGAAGACCCAGTCTCCCTCACACACACCACGTGCGGTTTGGTCAGGTCAATTGATTCTACTTTGTTTTCAATCAAAATGGGTGATATTTCCAAGTGGTGGGATACATTTGCTGTTTAAAATATAGGATAGCCCACATAGAATGGCTCCATAGAATAACTCACACATCACAGTATCAAGCTCCCCAAGGAGTTAGAGATCTTCATTTACAATTATGCAGAATTCAAAAGAAGAAACAAGAATTCACGGTGAAATTACACAATCAGGGGCACTAGGTGGCAATAAGCCTTTTGCTCTCTCACCATGCCCATCAAAGGCATTTCAGGAGCACTGAAAGCTCACACACTTCCCACGCCGACTGTCAGTTTCTTTCTGGATGATCTCAGAGCCACACAGTGCATTCTTAGTCACCGGGAGAACAGAACCAAAGTTTAACTCCTTGGTGGCACCAGGGGAAATGGCACTTTAAGTTAGATTCCAGGAAATCCAGGGAAACACTTGACATAGGAAGTCTGCGACCCCGTTCCCGATTTTCCCAGTGTCAAGGCTGGGGCCGTGAGCATTGTTCAAAACAGTCAGGCCTGCATTGTCTGTCTGCCACATGCTTTTGGTTTTACTCACCAGGGCACTTTTTCCTGTTTCTGTTTTTTGAAATTTTTTTGTTTTGCTTTTTTTTTTTTTTTTTTTTTGGAGACAGAGTTTCGCTCTTGTCACCCAGGCTGGAGTGCAGTGGTGCAATCTTGGCTCACTACAACCTCCATCTCCCAGGCTCAAGCGATTCTCCTGCCTCAGCCTCCCGAGTAGCTGGGATTACAGGCGCCTGCCACTACGCCAGGCTAATTTTTGGTAGAGATGGGGTTTCACCATGTTGGCCAGGCTGGTCTTGAACTCCTGACCTCAGGCAATCCGCCAACCTCAGCCTCCCAAAGTGCTGAGATTACAGGCATTAGCCTCCAGGCCCACCTTGTTTTTCTTTTTAAGGTAAACATGTACCATCTAGGCTTCAAGAAACTTCCTTGAATAACCATTGTTTGTAGATTTGAAGTCTGGTGCACAAACTACCAGCAGAATTAGACAATCATAACCTCCCACCAAATTAGCCAAAAGTACATTTAAATTTCAACATGGGTTTTCCTGAAAACTTGTATTGGCTGTTTAATGTGACAGAGCCTGGTGAGAACCAGGATGCCCTGAACCCAGCAGGGATCCTCTCTGTTCTTGCTGCCAAGACAAAGTTTTGCTCTAATCCCGACTAGCTTGTTGGTGGACTGTTTGCTGGCGGTCACTAGGTAGACTTTGCTGGCCAGTCTTGGGAGAGAACCCAGGCTGACAAAGGAAAGGTCAGACGCAGCAGATTGAGACAATAGGTTTCCATCCTCTCTTCTCAAATGTAAAGCTATTTTCTCATCTATTACCTGCCTCTACTTTTACCATGAGAAGCTCTCCAATGCCACTTTAGCTATCGATAATTGGCAGTGAGTTTTCCAATTAACAGCTGCCCAGAATCAATTCCAAGGAGGCGCAACTGAAACCACTTTTAAAAAGGTAGAGCTGGGGATTACTCAGCTTCCTATCTGACCTCCGATCCTTTTTCTTACCCCATATAAATTCATTTGCTGGAAGAATCTGAAACTTGAACCGTGTACCTAAATGCCCAGTTCTGGGCACGGGGGCAGATATTTGAGAAATCCTTCGATTGATTGATGTGTACCCAGGGGGAGGGTACGGGCAGCTCCACAAGGAGTTGCTGTGTAATTCATAGTGAAGCATGGCTCCCCTGCTGACTCAAAACTCCGTTCTTATTTCAGGCCAAAGACTCCAGAGACAGACTTGGGTAAGAAACCTGGCCTCAGGGAAAAGCAAATAAAGCCTGTTCATTCCCCAGAAGAGAAGCAAGAGATAACTGCTCACCATGACGGGCGTATCTCAGCTTTGCTAGGTTAGTGTCCTCACGATCGCACCAGCAAGGGGCCTTCTATCAGGCTGAACTTCCCACTCACCCGTGCCTATTAGAGACACGACCCAAGGCTTTGGCTACTTTCTCGCACCTTCTGCTTCAATCTGGGCAAGGAGGGAGCCAGTCCTTTCACCATGACCTCCAAATGACTCCAGTGCTAAAGGCTGTGGGGCCTTCAATCACTCAAAAACCAGGAGGCATATTTTTAGAGACATGCTGTCATCTAGGCAGCCTTGAGTGGACGTCTTCTCTGTCTTTCCGCAGATCAGTGGGTTTGCAAGAAACCCTCCTAGGCCAGCAGCCTTAGAGGAAGTGCCTGCTAATTCAAGAGAAAGGGCAAGGGGGACAGCCAGCTGGAGCCTAGAGCTGCTCATGATCCTGGAACCCTGGGCGGGTGCAGGCGGGGATTTACAGACCTGCCTTTCCCTCATCATTCGGCAGGAAGCCTCTTTAAATGAGCCTCAGCACAGCAGCTATTCGTGGGGCCTGATTATAGCGGAGACTGAGATAACAGAACCGTGGAGAAGCCACCTCTGTCTGGATACTGACCCCACAGTCTAGGAATCATCAACTGGGCCCGAGGGCAAATTTTGTTCTGTTTTCTCTGTGCGAAATGCCAGAATGCTCCTGCCTCGAAGAGGTTGACTCTGTTGTCAGCTGTGGGAAAAAACAGCCAGAGTTGCTATTTACACCCTGAACTGCAAGCTGGGTAAAAATAGCACTAGCAGCTTGGTCCGGCTTCAAACCCCACTGCAGAGAGATTATTTTTGGAAGAGAAGATTTTCCTCCCCACCCACAGATCTGAAAATGGTCACCTCCCCGCAAGAAAGGAGGAGAGGTGATCCCACGCAAAGGTGAAAACTAACCCCTTCCCACTTTCTCTGCCCAGGACAGCACATCAAGAGACAGACGAGCAATGCCCTTCCCTGACAGCAGGTCAGGCCCAGCACAGTCCTGCAGCTGACCTAGTTCAAGGTACAGTGAGAATTAATTAACTTTGACTCAGTGAGAGGGGGCAGCTTTCTGAATCTGGATGCTGGACCACCCTGTTGCTAGTTATAGCTAAAGGCAGAAAAAAGAGTTGACCCAAAGAGTTCACAAGACCCCAAAACAATAGCCAGGAGGCTGAGGATCAGGAAATGACTCTCCAGCCCTCCCTCTCCGGATAGGCCACGATACAGCTATAAAATGATGAACAAATTCCCAAAAGCCTGGTCTGGTCCTGCTTCTGCACTGAGAATCCCTAGCAGCTGGGAGCTGAAAATTCTTCCCTCAGGTGCTTCCTAGCGCTCAGGACCCAGCGTCTGGAGTTTCAGAATCTCTTTCAGGTTCAGGAAGTGATCCATATGACAATCAGTGGAAGAAAAGTCGTTCCTTAATAGACCCTTTATTCTGTAAAAAAGATATAGGTACATTTAAGTATGTAGATTATGCTATTTTATAACTCTAAAAAGATATACACATGTGGATAGTTCTTATCAGGTAAAACTATATTAAGACTGTGTGAAAAACAGCAGAGAAAAATACCAGATCCATGGTGTCATGAAATTGTTCTATAATCTGAAAGCACCCAGGCTGCCCAGAGCTGAAACCCAGAGGTGCTTAATAAGTATTTTTAGGGAGGAAGAGAAAACACCTCCCACATCCTACCTCCATCAGAACCTCCTTCTACAGAGATCCAGGAACCGAAATAAATCTTCCAGTTTGAGAAGACATACCTCAGCATCCCTACCCACCTGAAAGGCGAGAGGACGACACAGCGCTCCCCCAACCTCTCAGCACCCCCTACCCAACACACACCCAGATCTTCACCACCCTAGCCTCAGTGTGAGCACTGGGGTAGCGACAAAGTCGGGGACACCTGGGTCTAGATGGAAGTGCCTCAGATGGGCAGGTGCCTGGGCACAGGGCAGTTCATCATGCCTGGCTTTTCCTCCAGCGGCAGACAGATTGAGGTTTTAGTCCCATCGTCACCTGTTAGCTATGTGACCAACTCGCTTTACCTTTTTGAAATCTCTGTTTTCCTTGCTAAGGGCTGATTCCACCCACCTGCTGGGGTTGGTGAGAACGAGCTGAAGCAGCATGTGTGAAAGCTGTGTCCGGTGGCTGCTGCAGAGGGAGGGATATTGTGCATCCAGGCGCAGTCCTGTTTCTCCGGGGCATATCCTGGGCCAGATTCGGGGATCTGACCTGCTTCCAGCTGCCTGACGATGGGGAGCCTACCAGACAGCTAAGTCTGAACTCCCTGAGAAATGCATGACACTGACAGAAATTGCTAAAAAAAAATGTCCTTTTCCCCACAGCGTGAGGCCCTTCTACACCCGGCCCTTCATTTACTGTGGCCCTTCTCCCAAAATGAAAATGGCCACCTCCAAGGAGCCAGAAACAGAATCTCCCTATTTGGGTGTCTCTGCCAATGGGTTGTCCGGCCAGCTAAGGGCTGGATCAGCACTGGCTTCTCAGCTGAGGGAGGTCACAGAAATGGAGTCCCAGTGCCCCTTTCCAAGTCTCATCCACTGATGACCTCGGGAGGGAAGAGTTGCTGCTCTGCTGAGTCATAGCTATTTAAGCTATCAGTACTCAGGGCTCGGAGACTCCCCAAGGACCTGGGAAAGACAGCTCAATATCCCTTTGATCAGGACTGCTCTGGGCTTCTATTTCTCAAGCTGAGAAATCCAGATAATGCTGACTCCTGCCCAGGAACGAAGTGAGCTCAGGGCTCTCTCACTGACCTCCTGCTGAGAATTGTAGGCCAAGGTGGCTGGGCTCTCCCTTCCAGCCTAAGTCAGCTTCCTTCTGAGTCAGCTTTCTTCACCTCCCTATTAATAGCCACTGCTTTGGCTGACTCCATGCACAGTATGATTACAGTTTAATAATACATCTCAAACCAGGAAGCAGTCACCTTCCTGAAGCTGGCTGTGGAGGGCCCCCAGAGCAGAGGTTCCATCCCAGAAAGAAGAGGCCAGGGCAGCTGCAGAGAGGTTGGGGAGACAAAGTAATTGGTCTGCAAGACAAGTCACTGCTTTAGGGGTTCTGTCTCACAGGGCATGAGATGTGGACACAGGCTAACTTTCATTTTACTTCCATAGAGATTCTTGGGCAGGACTGAAAAAGTGTGGCTATCTTACCCAATTATGCAGACCCCTCAGCTCATTGGGACCGCCACTTCTAGGCCAACCTGGGGTTAGCCCCTACCAGCGTCACCTTTTCTCAGTCACGGTGTGACAAGGTGGCCTACTTAAAGAGGCTCAGATTGTCCGGATGGGATGGGATGCTGAGAACGGATTGGACCCCCAGCAAAAAAAATAAATATATATTTTTTACTCTACCTCTGTTCCTTCCCTCTGTTTCTCCCCAGGAAAAGCAAACAAGCTAAACACACTTCAGCATTAGATCATACTGAGAAGCAATGAAGTCAGGCCTCCCTGTAATTTGTTCCAGGCTTCCCATCCCTTGTGGGCCCTGAGTGGGCAGAACATACAGGTTTAGGAGCCAGACATCCTGTGTTCAAATTCTCACTTAGCCTCTGAGCTGAGAGGGCTTAGTACATTTATTCCACTTTTCTGAACCTCCATCTTCTTATGTATGTATAGAAGGGATAATATATCCTGAAATGATCTGAATGTAAATGAAATGAAATAGTTTGGAAAAGTATGCCAAATACTGTGCCTGGAGTACAGTAAGTGATCAATAAACTGTCCTAGTTTTCTTTTCAAAAAATAAAAGATGGGCTGGGCGCGGTGGCTCACGCCTGTAATCCCAGCACTTTGGGAGGCCGAGGCGGGTGGATCACAAGGTCAAGAGATCGAGACCATTCTGGTCAATATGGTGAAACCCCGTCTCTACTAAAAATACAAAATTAGCCGGGCATGGTGGCACGTGCCTGTAGTCCCAGCTACTCGGGAGGCTGAGGCAGGAGAATTGCTTGAACCCAGGAGGCGGAGGTTGCGGTGAGCCGAGATTGCGCCATTGCACTCCAGCCTGGGCAACAAGAGCGAAACTCTGTCTCAAAAAATAAAATAAAAATAAAAAAAATAAATAAATAAAAGATGGGGCTGGGCGCGGTGGCTCACGCCTGTAATCCCAGCACTTTGGGAGGCCCAAGCGGGTGGATCACGAGGTCAGGAGTTTGAGACCAGCCTGACCAACATGGTGAAACCTCGTCTTTACTAAAAATACGAAAATTAGCTGGGTGTGGTGGCACACGCCTGTAATCCCAGCTACTCAGGAGGCTGAGGCAGGAGAATTGCCTGAACCTGGGAGGCGGAGGTTGCAGTGAGCCAAGATCATGCCACTGTACTCCAGCCTGAGCGACAGAGGGAGACTTTGTCTCAAAAATAAATAAATAAATAAAGATGGGGAAATGTGAGGACAAGTCAAAACCATCCCACCTCTCACACTGGTGGGAAAACATGAACAGCATCTCCAAATGCGCAGGCCCACGATGTGAACACCTCTGAGATGAGGGCCCATGACGACACGCAGAACATTGCTCCCTCCTCAGGATTCATACCATTCAGAAATTCCAAAGAGCGGCCCAATCTGGACTTCAATGGGTTCTGCTGAAGCCAAAGTGAAGAGTCTCCTGGCTCCATTTATCGGCCCTAATGACAGTTCTCAAAAGTCTCACAGTTCATGGGCTGGGTGTGGTGGCTTATGTGTGTAATCCCAGCACTTTGGGAGGCCGGGGTGGGCAGATCACCTGAGGTCAGTTGTTCGAGACCAGCCTGGCCAACATGGTGAAACACTGTCTCTACTAAAAATACAAAAATTAGCCGGTTGTGGTAGCAGGCACCTGTAGTCCCAGATACTGGGGAGGCTGAGGCAGGAGAATCGCTGGGAGGCAGAAGTTGCAGTGAGCCAAGATCGGGCCACTGCACTCCAGCCTGGTGACAGAGCAAGACTCCGTCTCAAAAAAAAAAAGTCCCACAATTCATAAACAAAGGATGGCACCAAGAAAAAAATGGGCAAGCCAAGGATACGGAAGGGCACCCATGAGGCTGGTGCTCATCTATATTTCTAGGGTCCCCTTAAAAGAACCAGGTCAGCCAGGCCTCTGGGTGAACCCTGCTATCAGAAAGGCCAAAGGAGAAACACAATATCATGGGTGCCCTGTTTTTCAACCTGCTGAGAAATAACCTGCCCCAGACACCTGATTATTAGATGACAAATAATGGTCTCTTTAGCCCAGTGCCAGCTGGCGTGCCTCAGCAGCCTGCAAGTCTGGAGGGAATGGTGGGGAGGTCAGACTTCGTTCTTGCCAAGCTCTCTTCCCTCTTGCTTGCCAAGAGCTCACATATATCTGACGGGAGCCAGCCAGCGCTGCTGGCAGCACAAAGTGGGGCCAGCCCCAGCATGACCTCCCCCCGCCCAACATTGCCCCCAGCTGACTAGGGGCTTCCATGGCAGAGGAGAGAGCAGGGGCTGAACTGACTTGGGTTCATTTCCATAGAGGCAGCTCAGAATTCCCCTCCCATCAGTAGGCAAGAGAGTGGTCTTTGTGTCCTTTGTGTTAACTGTGACCTGGATTCTGCCTACATGCAGATGTCGAGCGAAATGAGAACGCTGTCTTTTTTTTTTTTTTGGAGATAGGGTCTCACTCTGTGTCGCCCAGGCTGGAGTGCAGTGGTGCGAACACAGTTGACTGCAGCCTTGAGCTCCCTGGGCTCAGGTGATCCTCCCACCTCAACCTCCTGAGCAGCTGATTCTACAGGAACATACCATCATGCCTGGATAATTAAAAAAATTTTTTTGTAGAGATGGGATTTTGCCACGTTACCCCGACTGGTTTCAAACTCCTGGGCTAAAGTGATCCTCACGCCTCAGCCTTCCAAAGTACTGAGATTACAGGCATGAGCCACCCCATCTGGCCTGCACTGTCATTTCCTTACAAGCCACAAAGACCGCCCAATGTAAGGATCAGCTACCCTAACACCATTCACTCCTGCCATCACTCAGCAAGTAGTTTTTGAACATTTACCTAGTGCCAGCACTGTTCTAGGTTCTGAATGCACATGGGTGAATAAAATGAGATGGTCTCTGCCCCAGGGGAAGAGCCAAAGAACATGAAAATTAATACATAAATAACTGCAAATTGTGAGCAGTACTTAGAGAATAACAATGGTGAGGGAAGGTGTCTGATTTAAATGAGAAGGTGAGGGAGGACCTCTCTGAGGAGGTGAAATTTAAGGACTTGGGAGTTCCTCTTGCTGCTCAGCTAAAAGTTCTCTCTCTTTTTTTTTTTTTTTTTTTTTTAAGATGGGGTTTCACCATGATGGCCAGGCTGGTCTTGAACTCCTGACCTCAGGTGATCCACCCACCTCGGCCTCCCAAAGTGCTAGGATTGCAGGCGTGAGCCACTGCGCCCAGCCAAAAGTTCTCTCAATGAAAGGCTCTGAGAAGAAGGAAAAGGTATTTCAACCAGAGGTGCAGTAAAAAGCATTCTGGGGGGTCTGGCGCAGTGGCTCACACCTGTAATCTCAGCACTTTGGGAGGCTGAGGCAGGCGGATCACGAGATCAGTAGATTGAGATCATTCTGGCCAACATGGTAAAAACCTGTCTCTACTAAAAATACAAAAAAAAAAAAATTTTTTAGCTGGGCGTGGTGGCTTGCACCTATAGTCCCAGCTACTTGGGAGGCTGAGGCAGGAGAATCACTTGAACCTGGGAGGTGAAGGTTGCAGTGAGCCGAGATTGTGACACTGCACTCCAGCCTGAGAGACAGAGCAAGATTCCATCTCAAAAAAAAAAAAAAAGGGGCCGGGCGTGGTGGCTCACGCCTATAATCCAAGCACTTTGGAGGCCAAGGCAGGCGGCTCACCTGAGACCGGGAGTTCAAGACCTGCCTGACCAATATGGTGAAACCCCGTCTTTAAAAAAAAAAAAAAAAAAAAAGGAAAAAAACCTAATGTAGGTGATGGAGGGATGGATGCAGCAAACCACCATGACCTAGCATGTAACAGGATTGTTACTTATGTAACAATCCTGCACCATCTGCACATATACCCCAGAACTTAAAGTATATAAAAGCAAAGCATTCTGGGGACTGGGCGCAGTGGCTCACCTCTGGAATCCTACCTAGCATTTTGGGAGACTGAGACAGGAGCATTGCTTGGGCTCAGGAGTTTGAGACTAGCCTGGGCAACATGGCGACACTCATGTCTACAAAAATTACAAAAATTAGCCCAGAGTGGTGACATGCACCTGTGATCCCAGCTAT
Organism: Alouatta palliata; assembly: GCA_004027835.1. Classification (NCBI taxonomy): domain Eukaryota; kingdom Metazoa; phylum Chordata; class Mammalia; order Primates; family Atelidae; genus Alouatta; species Alouatta palliata. The sequence goes on along the minus strand of PVKV010021902.1, from coordinate 16,024 downwards.
TCAGGAGACTGAGGAGGGAGGATCGCCTGAGCACAGGAGGTTGAGGCTGCAGTGAGCCGATATCACGCCACTGCACTTTGGCCTGAGTGACCGAGTGAGACCCTATTCCAAATAAATAGCATTCTGGAAGAAGAGCAGGGGCTACAGAACCCTTGTTCCAAGTTTCCTGTTGTGGATGCATTCACCCTTTCTGCCCCATGCCCAGTATCCATCCATCTGTCCTCCTTCCCAGGGCCTTTCTAGCTCCTTGTCCTGTCCCCTAGCATGTTCTCTTTCCTGTGAGGACATTGCCCTTCCTTACACAGCCCAGAGACATCTGTCATGGACACACTGCCTTTGAAAACACTTCTCTCCGGAGACGCTACAGTCCTGCCCTTGTATCTCTGCAAGTCAAATAGCTCTGATCTGTAGGAGATACAACTCACCACGCCTGCTGAGCAAGCAGGCTAATTACAGAATCTGCTTTCTATAACTCTTTATCTCAGGACTGCTTTCCCAAATTAGCATTACTAGGTGGCTATGAGGCCATCTGCCCGCTGAGTTAAGGAGTTGGCCTCTAGACTGTTGTGAAACCAGCCCAGACATGGCAGCCAAACATACCTGGGATGAATCCTAGCTCCCTTTTTTTTTTTGAGACAGAGTCTCACTCTGTCCCCAGGTGCAGTGATCTCGGCTCACTGCAACCTCAGCCTCCCGGGCTTAAGCAATTCTCCTGCTTCAGCCTCCCAAGTAGCTGGGATTACAAGCACCCACCACTATGCCCAGCTAATTTTTTGTATTTTTAGTAGACAGGGTTTCACCATGTTGGCCAGGTTTGTCTTGAACTCCTAACCTTGTGATTCACCTGCCTTGGCCTCCCAAAGTGCTGTGATTACAGGCGTGAGCCACCTCACCCGTCCCCTAGCTCCTTACCAGCTTTGTGACCTTAGGCAAGTCACGAGGCTTCTCCCAGCCTCAGGTTCCTTACCTGCAAGATTAGGAGGAGGCTAATACCTACTAGCCAGGAGGCATGTAAGGTGGATGAAGTCATAAGTATGCCACAAATGGGAATCTTTGTTATGACATCAACTGTAAAACAATCTGAGTAGAATTTTGGCAGTGCCTTTTATGAAGATGACGGATTGCTCCCTTAAGAATGGTGGCCAGGTTTCCACTGTTGCAACCATTTGGCCACAGGAGCTCTTTTTTATCTGGGGATTGCTAAGAACCAGGTGAAAGGAGAACACTTCAGGACCTGGGAAAAGGCATGGCTCCCAGAATCCCAGATTGCCAAGAATTCGGAGAAAAGTCTAGTCCAAGTTTTTAACTATTGGGCAGGATTGAATTTAAATCTCAGATATGGGTAAGCATATTTCCAGAACTTAAAATGAAATAAAAAATAAATCTCAGACAGATGGAAATATTTTCCAATACATAGTTGAGCAGCCATCACAAATGCTGCCATGGCTGTGACTGCTCCTGTGATAATACACTTTATTGTAATTATTTCACTCAGTCATTTAATTCTCAATTCAAAAAACATATTTACAGCTGGGTGCTCATGCCTGTGATCCCAGCACTCTGGGAGGCCGAGGCAAGAGGATCACAAGTTCAGGAGTTTGAGACCAACCTGGCAAATATGGTGAAACCCTGTCTCTACTAAAATTACAAAAAAAAAAAAAAAAACAATTAGTGAGGTGTGGTGGCAGGCACCTGTAGTCCCAGCTACTCAGGAGGCTGAGGCAGGAGAATCGCTAGAACCCGGGAGGTGAAGGTTGCAGTGAGCTGAGATCATGCCACTGCACTCCAGCCTGAGTGACAGAGCAGACTCCATCTCAAAAAATAAAAAAATAACACAAAAAACATATTTACGGAGCACCTACTATGTACCAAGTACAATTCAAGGCATGTGGGATATACAGGCAACGAAACAAGGTCTTATTCCTCGTGGAAACCACTTATATGCAGAGATAAAGAAAGAAGAAAAAAGAGATTGGAAGAGAAAGAAAGAAAAACGAAAGAGGTGGGTGCAGTGGCTCACTCCTATAATCCCAGCACTTTGGGAGACCGAGGTGGGCAGATCACTTCAGCCCAGGAACCCGAGACCAGGCTGGGGAACATAGGTGAGACCCTGTCTCTGTAAAAAATACAAAAATTAGCCAGGCATGGTGGTGCGCACCTGTAGTCCCAGCTACTCAGGAGGCTGAGATGGGAGGATCACCTGAGCCCAGGAGGTTGAGGTTGCAGTGAGCCGGGATTGTAGCACTGCACTCCAGCCTGGGTAAAAGAGTGAGACCCTGTCTAATAATAATAAAAAAAAAAAAAAAAAAGGAAGAAAGGAAGGAAATGGTGATAAGTGACATGAAAAAAGTAAAACAAGGTAATAGAATAAAAGAGTGTATGGAGGAGGGAGGGGTGAAGTGGGTCTAGAAAGGGCAGATATTGAGCAGATACCTGGTGAGTGAGAAAGAGCCAGACATGAGAGAATCCAAAGAAAAACCATCCTAAGTGAGGAGACCTCAGTACAAAGTCCCCGAGCAGAAACAAGCTTGACGTGTTCAAGGCACAGAAAGAACATCCATGTGCTTGTGGGTCGCGAGGCTGCGGGTGGCAGATGGAATATGTAGGGCCTTGAAGACTTTGAGTTTTATTCTGATTGCAGAGGAGCAGCAAGGTCTGGTTTATACCTTGAAAAGCTCACTGTGGTTATTCTTTAGAAATGTACTATAAGGGGCATGAGCAGAAGTGAGGAGATCAGGTAAGGAGGTTTTTGCCGGAGTTCAAGCAAGACATGGTGGCTTGAACTAGATTGTAGCATTGGAGATGATGAAAACCCATCAGATTTGAAATCTCTTTTGGGGGTAGAGCTAACAGGACTTGCCTAGGGGTTAGATATGGGTGATGGGTGTTGACAGAGAGGAATCAAAGCTGACTTCTCTTTGTGAGAAGAGAACCTAGTAAATTGTGAACCTAGTAAATTGGGATTATGGTGGTGCTGTTGAATGAGACGGAATTGTTGGGAGAGATTACTCATTTCATGTCTTTCTCCTCCTCTAGAGAACCTGGAGCTAATCAGAAGTATCATTCATTACTTCCATGGCTAAAAAGTACAACCAAAAAAATTTTTTTTTTTTAAGATGGAGTTTCACTCTTTTGCCCAGGCTGGAGTGCAGTGGTGTGATCTCGGCTCACTGCAAACTCTGCCTTCCGGTTCCAGGCGATTCTCCTGCCTCAGTCTCCCAAATAGCTGGGATTATAGGTGCACACCACCACCCAGCTAATTTTGTATTTTTAGTAGAAATGGGGTTTCACCATGTTGGCCAGGATGGTCTTGAACTCCTGACTTAGTGATCTGCCTGCCTCTGCCTCCCACTGTGCTGGGATTACAGGAATGAGCCACCGTGCCTGGCCCAAGCACAACACATCTTAGTCATGGCCATCAGCTCACAATGTTCTTAGTAGGAGCTCTACTGGACCGAAGCCTTCTCCAGGAGTATGCCCTCAACCTAGTGCACATCCACGCGATGACCCAGGCCAGGAACCTGGGACCCAGCCTAGAGCCCCTGCTTCCTCTCAGTAAAGGATACAAACAGGAAAGTAACTGAACACTTCCTGTGCCAGACACTGTGCTAAGCACATGGATCTCATTTGATTTTTGCCACAGCCCTGTGCCACAGGCGCCATTATTATCCCCATTTTACTAACGGAGAGACTCAAGGTTCAGCAACTTGATCAAGTTCGCTGCTAGGAAGTGTTGGGTGGAGCCACGGCCTGTGAGTTAACCAAGCTACTACCTCATGGTGAAACAACCCATGACTCCCACGGCTCTGCCTTCCTCATCAGACTCTCATCTGTCTCTTCCTATCCCCACGGGCACTGCCCTGGGTTAGGCATTTCACCTTTTCTTGCCTACAATATTCCTACATCCTCCTCAATCACCTCCCTGCCTCCATCCAGCCTCTCTGCTTCTCTCTAGTCCTTCCTTCCGTAATTGTCCAAGTGGAAATGTGATGCATCTCTGATAATGACACGCTTCTGCTAGAAAATCGTCTCCCCCACCCTGTAAGGAAGGAAACAAGCTTGAAATTCTTCAATGGCTTCTTGTTGCCTATGAGTTAAAACCTAAACACCTTACAAGGCCCTTCAAGACCTGGCACCAACCTCCTGTGTGGCCTCATTCTCTCTCCTGCTGTTTCCCTTGAACTCTGTGTTCCAAGCATACCAGACACATGTGAAATCTCAGGTCTGATGACTGGGACAGACGTCCTCTCTGCCCACAATGCCTCTTCCTTTTCTTCTGCTGCTGCTGCTTCTTTTTTTCTTTTTTTTTTTTTTTTTTGAGACAGAATCTTGCTCTGTCGCCCAGGCTGGAGTGCAGTGGACCTCTGCTCACCTCCACCTCTAGGGTTCAAGTGACTTTCCTGCCTCAGCCTCCCAAGTAGCTGAGATTACAGTCACGCACCACCATGCCAAGCTAATATTTTTGTAGAGACGGGGTTTCACCATGCTGGCCAGGCTGGTCTCGAACTCCTGACTTCAAGTAATCCGCCTGCCTCAGCCTCCTAACGTGCTGGGATCACAGGTGTGAGCCACCACGCCCGGCCACCTCTTCCTTTTCTATTCTGTGCAACCCCTGTGCATATTCACACACGCACACACATACACACACACACACACACACACACACACACACACACACACACACCCTTTGTCTATTTGGTGATTCCCACAAATTATTTGAGACTCAGTTCTGAAGATGCCCTCTGGGCAGCCCTTCCTTACACTCATAATCAGATGTCGGCACCTTTTCCTCTGACACCACCCCTTCAGATCTCTGATGAAGCAAATTATTTTTTATTGTAATTATCTCTTTACAAACTGTCTCTCTTAGAGAATATAAGGTCTGTGAGGACAGGAACCATAATTATGTTGTGACTGTTGTATCCTCAGCATCTGTACATGTTCATAAATATTTGTTTATTTTTATTTTTTTATTTTTTTGAGACGGAGTTTTGCTCGTTGCCCAGGCTGGAAATGCAATGGCGTAATCTCGGCTCACTGCAACCTCTGCCTCCCGGGTTCAAGCAATTCTCCTGCCTCAGCCTCTGGAGTAGCTTGGATTACAGGCATGTGCCACTATGCCTGGCTAATTTTTGTATTTTTAGTAGAGACAGGGTTTCACTATGCTGGCCAGCATGGTCTTGAACTCCTGACCTGAGGTGATCCACCCGCCTCGGCCTCCCAAAGTGCTGGGATTACAGGCGTGAGCCACTGCACCTGGCTTAATATTTGTTAAATGAATAAATAAATGTCTTTTTGAAATGAATTGATCTTCAAAGTAGATTCTGAAATCTGGGAAACAGTTTGTCCTCACATTTTCCTTTTGTTGGATTTATTTCCCTGGGGAATTTTGCTGTAGTGGGGCTTGGGTTGGAGGTTGAATATATAGTGGCTAAGAATATAGACTCCAGGCTGGCCATGGTGGTTCACATCTGTAATCCCAGTGCTTTATGAAGCTAAGGCAGGAGGATTGCTTGAGCCCAGGAGTTCGAGGCTGCAGTGAGCTATGATTGCACCACTGCAATCCAGCCTAGGCAATAGAAAAAAAGAAGTCAACATCTCAGCCTCTGTTTTATTGTAAAACTGAGTTAATAATAAGACCTACCTTAGAGGCTTAACGTGAACGCTAATGAAAACGTACATGTGGGCTGGGTGCGGTGGCTCACACCCGTAATCCTAGCACTTCAGGAGGTTAAGCTGGGTGGATTGCCCGAGCTGAGTTGGAGACCTGCTTGGGCAACATGGTGAAAACCCATCTCTACAAAAATACAAAAACTAGCCAGGCATGGTGGCATGTGCCTGCAGTCCCAGCTACTTGGGAGGCTGAGGCTCGAGAACTGCTTGAATCTGGGAGGTGGAGGTTGCAGTGAGCCAATATCACACCACTGCACTCCAGCCTGGGCGACAGAGCGAGACTCTGTCTCCAACAAAAAAAAAAGTACTAGTCCATGTGGAACATTTGGTGTCTGGCACAGGGTGAGTGCTCAATACATATGAGCTATTATTAGTAGATCTTTTCCTGACAGCTTCACTTGACCCCATTGTGTCACCATCACTTTTTGAACCAAATGTCTGGAGTCTGGTTCTCAAACATGGGCACTCGATTTTAGCAGGCTTTACATTTGCCATCGTACTGGGTCACCCTGGATACGAGGCCTTGGGGGAAATGGATCCAGATGGTGTCTGAAACTAGGAGTAGCCTTTTGCTTGTAAGTCATGATTTATTGCCTAGAAACTGAAAGTAAGCATTACCCACCAGTCAGCAGACTACCTGAACTCTTCAAAAGTCCCACCAGCCTGTTCCCTGCTGCCCCTCGCTCTTTCTCAAATTTGGCAAAATAGAGGTGACTGGTGATTGGTGGAGCAATTTCCCCTTGGAGGAAAGGAAGTGGGACGCACAGACCCTCAGGGTAAGCTGCAGAGTGTTTTTGCTCCTTCCGTTGGCTACACAGGGGTGTATAAGAAAGCAACTCTGGGCTGAGCGCCGTGGTTCACGCCTATAATCACAGCACTTTGGGAGGCCGAGGCGGGTGGATCACGAGGTCAGGAGATCGAGACCATGCTGGCCAACATGGTGAAACCCCATCTCTACTAAAACTACAAAAATTAGCTGGGCACGGTGGCACGTACTTGTAATGCCAGCTACTTGGGAGGCTGAGGCAGGAGAATCGCTTGAACCAGGGAGTCAGAGGATGCGGTGAGCCCAGATTGCACCACTGCACTCCAGCCTGGAGACAGAACAAGACTCCGTCTCAAAAAAAAATTCTGGGTAGACAGACACCCCAGTGTGACAGTCCCATCCATGGCTGGAAGAAAGGCCTTTCTTTCTTTTTTTTTTTTTTTCTAAGATGGGGTTTCACCGTGGTGGCCAGGCTGGTCTTGAACTCCTGACCTCAGGTGATCCACCTACCTCGGCCTCCCAAAGTGCTAGGATTACAGGCGTGCGCCACCGCCCGGCCGGCCTTTCTTTCAATACTCAGGCAGAAGGAGGAGGTTGTAGTCTCCATCCAGGCTTGAGTTTTCTAGATGCCGAGGTAAGCAGCCTCTCTGAGAGGTCATAATTATCTCACTGGAGCCTTGAATTAAATAGCCAAAATTATAAATTGCGAGACTGGCCAGGCATGGTGGCTCACATCTGTAATCCCAGCACTTTGCGAGACCAAGGTAGGTGGACGGCTTGAGCTTAAAAGTTCAAGTCCAGCCTGGGCAACATGTCAAGACTTCGTCTCTACCAAAAATACAGAAAATTAGCCAGGTGTGGTGGTGGGCACCTGTGGTCTCAGCTACTCAGGAGGCTGAAGTGGGAGAATTGCTTAAGCCTGGGGGGCGGAGGTTGAAGTGAGCCAAAATTGTGCCACTGTACTCCAGTCTGAGTGAGACCCCCATCTCTTTTTTTTTTTTTTTTTTTGTCTTTTTGTTTTTTTCCTTTTTGTGGAGAACGGGGTCTCGCTATACCGCCCAGGCAGGTCTCGAACTCCTGGGCTCAAGCTATCCTCCTGCCTCTGCCTCCCTAAGAGCTGGGATTACAGGCGTGAGCCACAGCACCCAGCCTAGACCCCCATCTCAAAATAGATAAATAAATAAATAGCAAATAAGTATGCCAATGGAGTGAGGAGTGATATGATTTAAAGTAACAAAATGATTCCTCAATTAAATGACTCTAAATGACTCTTCTTGTCAAACGACTTTTTAGAGCCATTAAGAAATAACATAATTTTGGGCGTGGGGTGAGGTCTTCTTTTTTTTTTTTTTTTTTTTAAGATGAGGTTTCACCATGATGGTCAGGCTGATCTTGAACTCCTGACCTCAGGTGATCCACCCACCTCGGCCTCCCAAAGTGCTAGGATTACAGCCGTGAGCCACCGCGCCCGGCCAAGGTCTTCTTTTAAATATGCAATCCTTTTTTTGTTTTTTTGAGACACAGTTTTACTCTGTTGCCCAGGCTGGAGTGCAGTGGTGCAATCTCAGCTCACTACAACCTCAGCCTCCCAGGTTCAAGCAATTTTCATGCCTCAGCCTCCTGCGTCGCTGGGATTACAGGCATGCATCACCATGCTTGGCTAATTTTTGTGTTTTAGTAGAGACGGGGTTTCTCCATGTTGGTCAGGCTGGTCTAGAACGCCTGGCCTCATGTGATCTGCCTACCTGGCCTCTCAAAGTGCTGGGATTACAGGCGTGAGCCATTGCGCCTGGCCTAGTTTCTTATAAATTTAAACTTCCACCTTACCATATGACTCAGCAACTCCACTCACAGAAATCTATCCAAGAGAAATGAAAATATAGGCACAATATTCACAAAAACCTGTTCACAAATGTTTATAGCAGGTTTTTCAGAATAGCCAGAAACTGGAAAGCAAACAAATGTCCATCAACTGGTGAACATACGTTGGCATTATCTGTGCAATGGAATACTATTCAGCAATGAAAGGAGCAGCCTATTGACACACAACATTATGGACGAGTCTCTAAAGCAGTATGCTAAGTGACAGAAGCCGGACTCAAAAAGCCTCGTACGGCATTCTGAAAAAGGCAAACTATAGGAACAGAAAACAGGATTGTCAGGGGCTGGGGCTGGAGGAGACAGGTGATTCCGAAGGGAACATGAGGGAATTTTTTGAGGTAATGGAAATATTCTGTATCTTGACTGTGGTACATGACAGGTATACATGCCTGTGTACATTAGTCAGAACTTGTAAAACTGTACAGTTTTATAATTATTTATTTATTTGAGATGGAGTCTTGTTCTGTCACCAGGCTGGAGTGCAGTGGCGCGATCTCAGCTCACTGCAACCTCTGCCTCCCAGGTTTAAGCGATTCTTCTGCCTCAGCCTCCCAAGTGGCTGGGACTACAGGCACCCAGCTAATTTTTGTATATTTAGTAGAGATGGGGTTTCACTATGTTGGCCAGGATGGTCTCGATCTCTTGACCTTGTGATCCGCCCACATCCTCCCAAAGTGCTGGGATTACAGGCGTGAGCCGCCATGTCTGGCCTATAATTATTTATTTAGAGACTGGATCTCACTCCATCACCCAGGCTGGAGTGCAGTGGTGTGCAGCCTGGAACTTCTGGGCTCAAGTGATCCTCTACCCTCAGCCTCCCCAGTAGCTAGGACTACAGGCATGAGCTACCATATCCAGCTGCTATTAAAATTTTTGGTTTTTAATAGAGACAAGGTCTTGTTATGTTGCCCAAGCTGGTCTCAAACTCCTGGGCCCAGGCAGTCCTTTCGCCTTGACTTCCCAAAGTGTGGAATTACAGGTGGGAGCCACGGCACCCACCTCTTTTTCAAAGGTGAATTTTACTGTGTGTAAATTATATCTGATTTGAAAAAACAAATGTGTATCTATCTCCCTGGCTTTTGAGTTTCATAATCCTAGGCCATCAAAGGTAAGAATAAAAAGACTCTCAGTAAGAGCAAAGTATTTGGGAGAAAACACCATAAATGAAAGCCATGTTTCCCCACCTCCATCTCTTGCTTGAAAGGAAGGGAAAGGGATTCCCTGGAGCAAAGGGAAGAACAAGGAATGAGAGAGATTAATGGGGCCTGGAGATGAAGTGACTGGTCTTAAAGGGACCCCACTGAAAGGTCTGGAGTCCACGTTCACTGACCGCGTAGCCTCTGACTTCATGGGCTCATGCATTGCTTGCGTCCAGGCTGTACTTGTGAGGACTTCCTTTGGGCAACAGAGAGCACACGATCTTCTAACCAGACAGCTGAGGGATTCCTGTTTGTGTTTCTAAGACTGCTCAGCTCCTTGTCCAACATAGCCTATGTAGAGAAATCTGCCTCTTTGCTACTCCAAGTAACTGCTAATCGCCCCATTCTTCCCACCACTTGTACTTAAGTTGGACTGAATGGAACCACTCGAGGACCTTCCTTGCCCACCACAACACTGGTTGTAGAAAAAAAAATTGTTTTTTAGACGGAGTCTCGCTCAGCTGCCCAGGTTGCAATGCAATGGCTCATTCTCTGCTCACTGCAACCTCCACCTCTCAGGCTCAAGAAATTCTCCAGCCTCAGTCTCCAGAGTAGCTGGGATTACAGCTGCGTGCCACCATGCCTGGCTAATTTTTTTTTGTATTTTTAGTAGAGACAGGGTTTCACCATGTTGGCCAGGCTGGTCTCAAACTCCTGATTTCAGGTGATCCGCCCATCTTGGCCTCCCAAAGTGTTGGGATTACAGGCATAAGTCACAGTGCCCGTCCAGAAAACATCTTTCCACATGCTTTACTTACGTTTCCTGTCCTCTAAACTTCTGTCTCATTGACCTTAGGATTTCCAGTGGAATAAGGTAAAAGTTAAAGCAATCTTTCCTTTCACATATGTTCAATAAATATCGCTAGTTTCCTTTTGGGTTAGAGTTGGAAGGAAGAATTCTTTGGATAGTGAAGCATCCATATATCCACTTGATTATTCCTTCATCAAACCTTCATTGAGCCTTTAGTCTAGGTAGCTATAAAGAAAGACTCAAAAAAAAATAATAATAATAAAATAAAATAAAGAAAGACTCGAGGCTGGGCACTGTGGCTTATGCCTGTAATCCCAGAGGGAGGCTGAGGTGGGAGGATCACTTGAGCCCAGGAGGTCAAGGCCACAGTGAGCTATGATCATGCCACTGCATTCCAGACTGAGCAATAGAACAAGACCCTATCTCTAAAAAGAAAGGAGTCTGTGTCCCTGCCCTCAAGGAAGGGCTAGGGAGAGACACAGATAATACAACTCAATAAGGACCAGAGCAGAGGCCTGGGCCAAGTGGAAGGGACCCTGTGGAAGAGGGGCCATGGTGGCAAGGCCCCTGGGAAGGCTTTCTAGAACTTTACTTTCTAGTCCAACCAGTAATTGCTGTGGCAACTCAGACCTTTCCTTTACTGGGCAACTACCCACTCCCCTTGCTGCATAAGCATTCCCACTGGGGACTGAGAAAACTCCCTGAGGGCAGCAACCTTGTCTCTATCTCTAGCATAAAGCCTAGCTCATAAATATTTGTTGAAAGAATGTGTGAGTGATTGTCTCTGGGGATATTTAGCATTTGCCAAATCCCTGGAAAGACATACAAAATAAAACATGTTTAGAAAGTACATGCTGAGGATGGGTGTGGTGGCTCACGCCTGTAATCCCAGCACTTTGGGAGGCTGAGGAGGACAGATCACTTGAGGTCGGGAGTTTGAGACCAGCCTGACCAACATGGAGAAACCTGGGCGTGGTGGTGTGTGCCTGTAATTCCAGCTACTCAGGAGGCTGAGGCAGGAGAATCACTTGAACCCGGGAGGCAGAGGTTGCAGTGAGCCCAGATCGAGCCATTGCACTCCAGCCTGGGCAGGAAGTGCAAAACTCTATCTCAAAAAAACAAAAACAAGCAAACAACAAAAAAAAGGAAGTACATGCTGGGAGTTAAATGATGAGAACTTATAAACACGAAGGAAACAACAGACACGGGGGTCTTCTTGAGGACAGAGGGTAAGAGCAGGGAGTACAGCAGAAAAGACAGCTGTTGGGTACTGGGCTTAATTCCTAGGTGGTGAAATACAACAAACCCCTATAACGTGAGTTTATCTATGTAACAAACCTTCACATTAACTCACGAATGTAAAGGTTAAACAAAGGAAGTACATGCGAAAAAAAGAATCATTATCATCCATGATACTGAGAATCCTTCTCCTCTGTGCAGGAGAAGGATTGTGTTGGGTTTTTTTGTTTGTTTGTTTTTTTGAGACGGAGTTTCACTCTTGTTACCCAGGCTGGAGTGCAATGGCGCGATCTCGGCTCACTGCAACCTCCGCCTCCTGGGTTCAAGCAATTCTCCCGCCTCAGCCTACCAAGTAGCTGGGACTACAGGCACGTGCCACCATGCCCAGCTAATTTTTGTATTTTTAGTAGAGACGGGGTTTCACCATGTTGACCAGGATGGTCTCGATCTCTTGACCTCGTGATCCACCCGCCTCGGCCTCCCAAAGTGCTGGGATTACAGGCGTGAGCCACCGCGCCCGGCCCTCTGTGCAGTGTTTTACATGCATTTTCTTTCATTTTTTGAGATGGAGATCTCACTCTGTTGCCCAGACTGGAGTGCAGGGATGATGTAATCTTGGCTGACTGCAACCTCTACCTCCCAGGTTCCAGTGATTCTCCTGCCTCAGCCTCCCAGATAGTTGGGATTACAGGCGTGCGCCACCACTCCCAGCTAATTTTTGTATTTTTAGTAGACAGGGTTTCACCACGTTGACCAGGATGGTCTTGAACTCCTGACCTCAGGTGATCCACCCGTCTTAACTTCCCAAAGTGCTGGGGCTATATGTGTGAGCCACCGCGCCCAGACTTCACATGCATTTTCTGCTTTGAATAACATAAATCCATGCCTTGTCCTCGCACTACTGAAGCAATAATCATGACCATTTCTTCAGCTCTGCAGTGCCAGGCTTTCTTTATGTGCATGATCTCACTTAGTCTTCACAGTAACTTTTTGTTTTTTGTGCTAAAGTCTTGTTCTCTTGCCCAAGCTGGAGTGCAGTGGCACAATCATAGCTCACTGCAGCCATAACCTGCCAGGCTTAGTTCTCCCACCTCAGCACCCCACGTAGCTGGAACTATAGGCGCACACCGCCATGCCCGTCTAATTTTTTAATTTTTTTGTAGAGACAGGGTCTCACTGTGTTGCTCAAGATGGTCTCAAACTCCCGGGCTCAAGCGATCCACTCACCTCGGCCTCCCAAAGTGCTGGGATTACAGGCATGAGCCACTGTGCCCGGCCTGTAACCCTTTTTTGTAGATGGGGCAACTGAGTCTCAGAAGGTAGCTGATCTGGCCAGATGTGGTGGCTCATGCCTTTAACCCCAGTACTTTGGGAGACCAATGTGGGAGGATCATTTGAGGCCTGGGCAACATAGACTCCATCTCTACAAAAATAAAAGTGCAAAAAATTAGCCAGGTGTAGTGGTGCACACCTGTAGTCCCAGCTACTTGGGAGGCTGAGATGGATTGCTGGAGCCCAGGAGACTGAGGCCTACTTGGGAGGCTGAGATGGATTGCTGGAGCCCAGGAGACTGAGGCTACAGTGAGCTATGATGGCACCACTGCACTCCGGTAGCCTGGGTGACAGACTGAAACCCTATCTTTTTTTTTTTCTTAAATTTTTTTTTAATTGATAATAGAGACAGAGTTTCTCCATGTTAGTCAGGCTGGTCTTGAACTCCCAACCTCAGATGATCCACCCACCTCGGCCTCCCAAAGTGCTGAGATTACAGGCGTGAGCCACCACAACCAGCCAAAACTCTATCTCTTAATTAAAAAAAAAAAAAAAAAAAGGAAGGTAACTTACCTATCCAAGGTAACCCATCTAACTAGCAACAGAACCAGGAGGTCTGACTTGGGCACCTGAGTTTTTTGTTGTTGTTGTTTGAGATGGAGTCTTGCTCTGTCGCCAGGCTGGAGTGCAGTGGCGCGATCTCAGCTCACTGCAACCTCCACCTCCCGGGTTTAAGCGATTCTCCTGCCTCAGCCTCCCGAATAGCTGGGACTACAGGCATGTGCCACCATGCCCAGCTAATTTTTGTATTTTTAGTAGAGACAGGTTTCACCATGTTGGCCAAGATGGTCTCAATCCCTCGACCTCATGATCTGCCCACCTTGGCCTACCAAAGTGTTGAGATTACAGGTGTGAGCCACCACACTGGCCTGACACTTGAATTTTAAACCACGTGCCTGCGCATCTTGTGCCCACTGGCAGAAAAAAACTTTTGTAGGCATTCTCGGTTGGGCACGGTGGCTCACGCCTGTAATCACAGCACTTTGGGAGGCCAAGGTGGGGTGGATCACCTGATGTCAGGAGTTCGAGACCAGCCTGGCCAACATGGTGAAACCCCATCTCTACTAAGAATACAAAAATTGGCTGGGCATGGTGGCGCACATCTATAACCCCAGCTACTCAGGAGGCTGAGGCAGAATTGCTTCAATCTGGGAGGCGGAGGTTGCAGAGTCGAGATCAACTCACTGCCACTGCACTCCAGCCTGGATGACAGAGTGAGACTCGGTCTCCAAAAAAAAGTTAAACAAATAATACAGGCATTCTCATGTTGAGTTCTGCCTCCCTTGTCCCACTGCTTGCTTTTTCAGACAAGCCTCCCTCAGGCTAAACCTGGGTTTACCCAAGGCAAGAGGAAATGTCTGATGCACTGGACTCAGCAAGTCCATGCCAGTTACTTCTGGGAGAACGCTGATCTTTTCTTTGCCGGATGACTACCCACTCTCCCTTTAAACACAAACTCCGAAAGAGGTCCCTCCTACAGCCAGGGCTCCAGGAGGTCAGTGGCTCTCTTTTCCCTCCAGCCTCCTCTCAGATGGCTGAGAGTTCTCACCAGTAAACTATTTCTTTTATAATATCATTGAGATCTAAAACGAAATGAAATCTGAACCTTGGGTATGTCTCATCGCCATGGAAACGGCTTCAAGCCTGAGTGCCTCCAAGAGATATGGGTGCAGTTCTTCCAATCGCCCTGGAAATAAGTGACTGAGAAGTGGGCAGTGCCAGAGCAAGGTCCTGTTGAATTAGCAGCAGTTTTAATAATGACCACGACAGGCTCAATGTAGGATTAGGTCATCAGTAGCAGCAGCATCAACCTGTATTTTCAATTTTCAACAGTGTGCTGGCTTGGTCCAGAACCAGCCAAACGAATGACAGCACAGATCATTCTCTCTACTTTGGGAATGGAATGTTTTAAACTCTATTAAGGTGGTGCAAAGAGCGTGGTAGGAAAAAAACATAAACAGTAATACATTTTAAGAACATTCTGTGGAAGCATTTTCGCTTCTGGGAATGGGAAACTAAAATTTCCCCAAGAGGCTTCATTATTAAAGCCATAAATAAAACATCCCTGATTCAACTGCTTGGTTGCTTTGCTTGCATGGCCTTGCTCTGGCGAAGTGGCTCAGCATTTGAGGCAGACATGTCCAGGGGAAGCTGGGGAGGGGAGTGGGTTTGACAGCAGTGGGCCTCCTCCTCTCCAGCACGTTGCCTGCACACCAGAGCAGAGGGCAGGGATAATGAATGCATTTTGCTGTACTGAAGAGCACCAGAGAGGGTTAGCAGAAAACTCAAGGATGATTTTTCTAGCTGATGTTCCCCTACCTTTCTTCTTACCATAAACATACACACTCTCCTCTAGAAGTACAAGCAAGTAGTATGGTGCAAGGACCACTAGCTGCGTTGCCCCGCTGGCCTGGTTTCAAGTCCCAGGGTTGCTGCTTATTAGGTCCAGTAACCATGATTACTTAACTTCTCTGGGTGTCGGTCCTCTGTGTAGAGGTGGGCTTAGAGGGATGAGAGTTGAATCCTAAATATCTTATGTGCTCACAGTGTTCACCCTAGTGAGTTCCAATTAATCAGTAAAAAGACAAGTGACACTTGCCAAGACCCATCTGTGCTGGGCACTTGATGGTTATCATTATATTTGACCTCACGATAATTTATGTGGTTGCTGGCATTCCCTATTTACAGATGACGGAAACGAGACCTCATAATTGCAGTGACTTTCTCCAAGCGGTGAGTGTGTAAACATCCAGGACTCAATTCTCCATCTGTCCAACTCCAAAGCCAAGGTTCCTTCCACATGACTCTGTTGCTTTCTAAGCTCATGAGCTCAGGATAAATCATTACTTTAATTGAAAATAAATATAACTCACCGGGCATGGTGGCTCACACCTGTAATCCCAGCACTTTGGGAGGTCAAGGCGGGTAGATACCTGAGGTCAGGAGATCGAGACCAGCCTGAACAACATGGAGAAACCCCATCTCTACTAAAAATACAAAAAATTAGCCAGGCGTGGTGGCGCATGCCTGTAATCCCAGCTACTCAGAAGGCTGAGGCAGGAGAATTGCTTGAACCTAAGAGGCAGAGGTTGCAGTGAGCCGAGATCTTGCCACTGCACTCCAGCATGGGCAACAAGAGTAAAACTTTGTCTCAGAGAAAAAAAAGAGAGACGGGGGGGGGGG
>PVKV010021901.1:0-36533 GCA_004027835.1 Alouatta palliata | reverse complement strand
GCAATTCTCCGGCCTCAGCCTCCCGAGTAGCTGGGACTACAGGCACGTGCCACCATGCCCAGCTAATTTTTGTATTTTTAGTAGAGACGGGGTTTCACCATGTTGACCAGGATGGTCTCGATCTCTTGACCTCGTGATCCACCCGCCTCGGCCTCCCAAAGTGCTGGGATTACAGGCGTGAGCCACCGCGCCCGGCCCCAAGGAGGAAGTTTTAAACTTCCCGATCTCATGAAAACTCAATCCTGAGAACAGTGCCAAGGCGGGTGGCACTAAACCATTCATAAGAAATCTACCCCCATGGTCCAGTCACCTCCCACTAGGTCCCATATCCAACATTGGGGATTATAATTCAACATGAAGTTTAGAGAAGACAGCATCCAAACTATATTATTTCACCCTTGCCTCTCAAAATCTCATGTTCTTCTCACATTCCAAGATATAATCATTCCTTCATAACAGTCCTCCAAAAGTCTCAACTCATTTCAGCCTCACTCAAAAGTCCAAAGAATCATCTGAGACAAACCAAGTCCCTTTTACCTATGAGCCTGTAAAATCAAAACAAGTTACTTACTTTCAGGATACAGTGGGGGGGTGCAGGCATTGGGTAAACATTCCCATTCCAAAAGGGAGAAATTGACCAAAAGAAAGGGGCTACAGGCTTCATACAGATTTAAAACCCAGTAGGGCAGTCATTAAATCTTAAAATTCCAAAATAATCTCGTTTGACTCCATGTCCCACATCCAGGCATTCGGGCAGCCCTGCCTCTCTGTCTCTGCAGAGTTCAGCTGCCACAGGTGTTCTTATGGGTTGGAGTTGAGTGTCTGCAGCTTTTTCTGGCACAAGGTGTAAGCTGCTGGTAGATCTACCGTTCTAGGGTCTGGAGAACAGTGATCCTTTTCCCCAGCTCCACTAGGCAGTGCCCCCGTGGAGACTCTGTGGGGACTCCAACTCCACATTTTCCCTCCATACAGCCCTAGTAGAGGTTTTCTGTGAGGGTTCTGCTCCTGCAGCAGGCCTCTGCCTGGCCACCCAGACTTTGTCATACATCCTCTGAAATCTAGGTGGAGGCTACCAAGCCTCCTTCACTCTTGGCAATATGCACACCTATAGGCTTAACACCTTATGGAAGCTGCTAAGGCTTAAGGTGGCTTGCATTCTACAAAGCAGCAGCAGCCTAAGTTGTTCTTGGCCGTTTGAGCCACAGCTGGAGCTGGAGTGGCCTGGAGGCAGGGAGCAGTCTCCCAAGCTGTGCAGGGCTGGAGCTGTGCAGGGCTGGGCCTGGACGCTAGAACTATTCTTTCCTCCTGGTCTCTGAGGAAAGATCTCTGAAATACCTTCGAGGCCTTTTTCCCATTGTCTTGGCTGTTAGCACTTGACTCCTTTTTAGTCATGCCAATCTCTCTAGCAAGTGGTTGCTCCACAGCCTGCTTGAATTCCTCTCTTGAAAAGGCCTTTTCTTTCTCTGCCACATGGCCAGGCTGCACGTTTTGCAGACTTTTATAGTTGTACTTCCCCTTTAAATATAACTTCCAACCTTAAGTCATTTCTTTGCTCCAACATCTGAGTACAGGTTGTTAGAAACATCCAGGTCACATCAGAAATTTATTCTGTCAGATGCCCTAAGTCATGACTTTTAAGTCGTCACTCTTAAGTTGAAACTTCCACAGATCTCAAGGGCGTGAACACAATACAGCCAAGCTCTTTGCTAAGGCATAACAAGGGTGACTCTGCTCTGGTTCCTAATAAGTTCTTCATTTCCATCTTAGACTTTGCCATCCTGGCCTTCCCTGCCCATATCACTATCAGGATTTTGATTACAACTATTTAAACAGTCTCTAAGAATTTTCAGATTTTCCCCCATTTTCCTGTCTTCTGAGTCCTGCAAACTCTTCTAACCTCTGCCTGTTACCCGCTTCCCAGGTTGCTTCCACATTTTCAATTATCTTTATAGCGGTGCCCCATTCCCAGTACCAGTTCTCTGTGTTAGACCATTCTTGCATTGCTGTAAAGACATGCCTGAGGTTAGGTAATTCAGAAAGAAAAGAGGTTTAATCAGCTCGTGGTTCTGCAGGCTGTACAGGAAGCATGGTGCTGGTCAGCTGCTCTGCTTCTGGTGGGACCTCAGGAAGCTTACAACCATGGCAGAAGGCAAACGGGGACCCTGGATATCACAGAGCAGGTGCAAGAGACAGAAGGTGCCACACACTTTTGAGCAGCCATATCTCACAAGAACTCACTATTGTGAGGACAGTGCCAAGGGGATGGTGCTAAATCATTTATGAGAAATCCACCCCCATGATTCATTCACCACCAGGCCCCACCTCTAACACTGGAGATCACAGTTCAGCATGGGATTTAGAGGGGATAATACCTAAACTATATTATAACCTTTTAAAGTAAATTGAAAACTGAAATCTGTCTAGATTCTGGAACAATTTAAGCAACACAAAAATTACCTTTTTTTGGAAAGTTTTAGAAAACTGTCCAGTCTGACTTGGTGTGCAGGGGAAGGGGAGACTAGGCAAGAGCAGTTAGTTTCAATCTTCGACAGACTTTGCCATATTTTTATAGTCATTGTTTTGGATTTTTGTTTTGAATATCAGGGCAGCTTGCTTTCTAGAAAATAATACATCTAATCTAAATCTATCTTAAGTAGAATAGTAGTATTTCTCCTTTGCCCCTCCCTCCCATTTCTCCCCATTTCCCCTAGTATTAGAATTGTGAGAGCTTTGTTATTTTATCAGACTTAGTTGAATACCAGCTTTGGTCACATGTGATTAATATTCTACAGTTTTTTAAATTAAAATTAGACTTTTCTTCCCTAAATACTACTACAGGAAGGGACCTTGGAGATTTAGTCCATCTGTCATTATTGACTAAGTATCTAGGCTAACAGTATTTATAGGGGAAAAAAGTAATAGAAACATTGAATATTGATTAAACAAAAATTATAAGTGACTGGGCAGCCGAGTATAGCAGTGGAGAAGTATGGTGTATATATAGGGTAGGCACTGAGTTCTAAAGCTAAATCTTTATTTTCTCGTAAATGACACTAAACCATTTACGAGAAATTTACCCCTGTGATTCATTCATCACCAGGCCCCACCTCCAACAATAGGTAGGAATGTGGAGAAACAGCTCAGTCTTGACCATGTTTACCTATAGAGTAGGAATCAAAGTTGCAGAGGCATGAGGCAGGGGAAGTTTCCCTGATGAGCTTTGTAGCACTTGCTAGTTTTTTAAATTATTTACATGTTTTCTTTCTTAAGCATCTTTTAAAGTCTTATTACAGGATAATGCCACATCAAAATATTTTCTGAACAAAAAAATTCATTAAGATACTTGAAAATCCATCTTTAAACATAGTCTTCAGGTTTTTGAGGATAGAAAGAATGTTGACCATTCTGAAAAACTTAGTAATTACTATATAATATGATTGGCTCTGTGTCAGTTTTCCACTCAAAACAGTGTTAACTACTTGTTACTGCCATGCTGCTTGCCTTCCCTTGAAGTATCTATAAGCTCATCACAGCCTAGAGTTGAGTAAAGTCAATTCACAGAAGCACAATTTTGCCTTTTTCGAGACACTGTTGCCTCTGTCTAGTCATACAAGTAGGATTTTGCATACTGTTTACCCCTAGGTTGTTAGTGCATCAGAAATATATCTAAACAGTGATAAAAATGCACATGTTGCTTTTAAATCATTAGGATATCCCTCACCTGTTCCTGATGAATAAAAAGTGTGTTAAAGTCCAAAATTCTTGGCATAATAATCAGCTACATACAAATCACTTATAGTTTAATCTTTATTTTTTAATGAAAAATTCATGTTTAAAATGACAAAAGCCCATCTTATACATACTCTTTTATATAGCTGCAAAAATTTATATCTGTACAGATCTAACACTACTACACTCAGTATTCATTTTATTGAAGCGTGAGGAAACTAGTGACATACTTAAATTATATGGAAGGATTATCTCATTCACACTTAGTTTTTAATTAACGCCAGTACTAAAGATGCCTCTCACATTTTTATCTGCAGGTCAGATCTGTCCTTTGAGTGCTACACCCATATATTGCAACTCCCTGTGTGATATCTCTATTTGGATGTTTTAAAGGTACCCTAGAGCCCACAGTTGCAGAAACAAACCAGTAATCCTTCTCTTTGTTTGAACTCTTGGATTTTTCCCATTGTTTCCCAATTGAAAATCTGACCGCGATCCAGTTGAGCAAATCAGAAATCAACCTTGACAGCTCCTTCTCTTTTACCCCAATTTCTATACATTTTTACTTCCTAAATATCCTTTAAGGTTTTACACTTCTTTCTACCTAGCCTCCATTGCTATCCACAGTACAAGCTATTACCATTTATTTCCTGGCTGGACTATAGCAGTAGCATTCTAACTAGTCTTCTAGTTAGAAACCCTGGCTAGCCAAGCTTGGTTTTTTCATCTTTCAGTGCTTACATTATATCATTTCACTATCTTCTGGCCTGCATTGTTCCTGATGAGAAGTTAGCATTCATTTAAATTATTGTCACTCTGTTTCTTTTATTGTTTTCAAGATTTTCTTTGTGGTTTTTAGCAGTTTGGCTATCTTGTGCCTATTGTAGTCTTTGGCTTTTTCTGTTGGGATTTGCTGGTATTTTAAATCTGTAAATGTGTATATTTTACTAACAAAATGTTTAGCCAGAATTTATTCTAATATTTTTTTCTACCTCATTCTTTCCTCCCCTTTCCTTCTGGATCTCCAATTACAGGTATGTTAAAGCTTGTGATACCTTGCCACAGGTTCCTAAGGTTCGATTTCTCTCCCTCCCCACAGTCATTTTTCTATCCATTCTTCATATTGGATAATTTCTATTGCTTTGTCTTCAAGTTCACTAACTCTGTCATTTCCTATCCATGGTTAAGTCTACTCAGTGAATTTTTTCAGATATTTTATTTTTTAGTTCTTAAATTTTTATTTATTTGCCATATATATATATAATATTTCCATTTCTTTGCTGAGAGTTCCAAGCATATTTGCACTTAAATCCTTCAGCATAGTTAAAATAGATGCTTTAAAATACTTATGTGCTAATTCTAGCAGCTGGCTCATCTTGGGCTTGATCTCCATTGGTTGCCTTTTCTCTTGAGTATGGGTCAGTTTTTCCTGTTCATGTATAACATTTTTGGATTTTATTTAGGAGATTCTGAATGTCATTTAGAGACTCTGCATTCTGTATTCCTCCAATAAGTATTGATGTTTGGTTGCTACCTGTTTTGAGCCAGATAACTTGTCTACACTTAAAGTATAAGCTCTAAATCTCAGTTCAGTTATTTTAACCTTAGCCTGGCTGCTTGAGTGGAATCTGTCACACATATGTATAGTTTGGAGATCAATGATACATACAGAGTTTATACACAGAATTTAGGGCTTCCTTCTGTGGTTCTCTCCTTCCCGTGATTTACTCACTAAGCTTTCAGCTGTTGTGATCATGCCATTGTCTGTCCTTTGGTTCATTAGGCAAGTAAGACTGCAGGTATTTTATATGAGTTTTAGCTACACAAACTGATTGGGGCCTGTTTGAGTAAAAGCCATTAAAAAAAAATGGAGAGTTACCCTTGCTATTTGCTTCTTCCAATTGCTGACCCCTTCTTCTTCCCTCCTTCCGTTTGTTTCTGCCGTCAGGTAGTTTTTTATGCATTTCTACTCTTTATAGTTGTTATTCATGAAAGATTTGGTCTGGTAGGAGTTACTCAGTCATTACAGGAAGTAGAACCCATAAAATAAAATTGTGCAATTGAAGAATGTTATCATTTGTGTACTTATTAGTCTTTATTAGAAAAGCAGGCAAGTGTGGTGAGAGATTTCAGTATATGTTTTAATAATGAAATGTGTTGAAATTTGTTTTCATGATTCATCTTCCTTTAAAAAATAAAATTGTGTCTCAATCAGACTATTTGAAATATGTTTTGGAAGCCTTCTAGAAAGAAACTGTAAAGAAACCTTATAATAAAATACTCATTTTATCAAACAAATGTTGCATCTTCTGTGAGCCAGGAATAATGTAGAGCCTGGAGATACAACAGTGAACTTCAGTGTCCTTGATCCCATGGGGCTAATGTTTTGGGGATGGAGAGATAATATATCTCAGGTATTGATATGTGCTATGAAGAAAAAGCAGTATGAGGATGCAATGGTGGGAGATGGAGAAGAGGTATGGCATTGTTTTAGATAGAGGGATTGGTCAAGGAAACTGTCTCTGAAGAAGTGGCATTTTATCAACATTCTTAATGACATAAGAGAAGGGAGCCATTTAGGTGGATCTAAGGGAAAACTGTTCCAGTAGTAAAGGAGCAGTAGATCCAAAAGCCCTAAGGGAATTACAAGAGTGGCTTCTTTGAGAAATCACCAGAGTGCCATTTTGAATTGAGGGAACAAGGAGAGGGTAGAAGATGAAGTTAGAGGGGTGATAGATAGCCAGGGTCTTTGTTATGTTGCATTTTAAGCTGGGGAAGTGATGACTCTGATTTACTTTTCAGAAAGATCACTCTGCTCAGTAAAGAAAGGACTAGGGGCAGGGGGAGGGGTGGTATGTTGGTGCAAAGAATGGAGGTGGGGAGGAGACCACTTTGCAGTAGTAGTCTGGATGAATTATGATGGTGGCTTGGACAAGAGCAGTAACAGGTGAGAAAAATTGGTTAGATTCAGAATACTTTTTGTATATAAACCAAGAAGTCTTGATGATAGATTAGATGTGGGATGAGAGAAAGACCAACTGGATAAATGATGGTACCATTTACTGACATGGAATAGACTGGGAAAGGGTTGATTTGGTTGGGGGAGAATTAAGAGTTCGATTTTGGACAGGCTGAGCTTGAATTAAGTGAGATACAAAAGGAGATGTCAGATAACCAGTTGGATATGTTATTCTCAAGGAAGAGATTGGAGTTGGATATGATAATTTGCCAAGCATCATTTGCTTTTATTTAAAGCAAATATTTGAATGAAATTACCTTGAACAGGAATGTAGATATAGTTGAAAAGAAACCATAGATCTGAACTCTACCAGCCACCAACATTCAGATGTCCAGAAAAGGAAAAGGATCCAGCAAAGTAAACTGAGAAGAATCTGCCAGTAAGTAGAAGGAAAACCAGAAGAGTAGAAACCTCAGAAGCCGCATGAAGAAATTGTTTAAAGAATGAGGGAGTAGTGGTTGAGTGGGTCCTAAGCTACAGAGAGATCTAGTAAGTTGAGGACTGAAAATTCACCGTTGAGTTTCATAACCTGTGAGTGTATAGTGGCTTTGATAAATGTAGATTCAGTGGAGAAAAACTATGAAAGCCTGACTAGGGTAGGTTTAAAAGAGATTAGGAGGGAAAAAGTGAAGACATTTACATATAAACAACCTTTTCCAGGAGTTTTAGACCAAAATTGGGGGGGGAGGGGAAGAAATGAGCTGATAGGAGCCAAGGAAGGCTTCCTTAAGGTGAGCAGTTCTATAGCATGTTTATCGCCACTTAAATTATTTTAAAATATCATTTACTAATTTCTAGTACTTTTTCTCCTGCAACCCATTTATAGAAACACTACTTTTGAATGCTAAAATTATGTGTTTACATAGAAATACTTTTGGAAAATCTATAATGCTTGATAACTTGATTTGATTAAATAACTTGATTTGGCAGTGATTTTATCCATGAGATGTAACTAAGCTAAAGCCACACAGACAAAATAATTAAGTACAATTTAATCAAGTGATGATAAAAAAAACTAAAAGACTTACTCCTATTCATGATGTCTAAGTGAGCATTTAATTGAGCACTCAGGAGTTCTACATCTACTCAGAACTATTTTAAATATCTATTATGCCGAAGACTTTTTATAAAGTGCTAGATACACAATAATAAGTAAAAGAGACCCAATTCCTACATTCATGGAATTTGTAGACCTGTATTTTTTTAGGCTTATATCAATGAGGTTAAAAGAGAAATACCACAAATAAGAAATTAGTTTTAAAGAGATTGTCTTCTTATGGAATTTGTCCTACTGAAATGTATTTTCAAATAGCGTGATTTTAAATGTCTTAATATTTTATTTAGGTTAATGTACTTATTTCCTATTTATATCTCCAAAAGATTTTTCAACATTAAACATGGTTTACATTAGAAACAATAAAAATAAGGTAGATAGTTTTCAACTTTGACCACACGTTAGAATCACCTGGGGATCTTACAAAACTCCGTATGTCGAGGCTGCCCACTCTTCAGCCAATTAAATCAAAACCGTAGGGAAATATTAGTAGTTTTTAAATACTGATTTAACAGAAGCAGAGGGAATAAAATGCTACTAAGTTCCTGAGAATGAATTGATTGTACATTTAAGGATTAAATGTATCTGAAAGATAAAGCAAAATATTGAATGTATTGGGTTTTAAATCATTAAGTTTTAGACAAAACAATCAGAGTCATTTGTAGTACCAAATTTTATTAACATCCAATTTAGATTACTCACCTCAGGCTAATCATTAAGAAAAATATCAGTGATGTTATTCCTTCTCCCTTTTTAAAAGAATCTGGGAAGATGACCTTGACAGTAATTTCTTATTTGAATGCCTTTTGGCTCAGCCATTATGGAGTATATAAATACATAGGAATTAGACAATATAAAAGGTTTACTGTCAGAGGTTATACTGAAAAGATAAACCATATGGAAAGCATTTTAGGTCTAAATATTTTTATAGTTTATAATGTTAAGTGCTAAAGCACATATTCTTTTGTACTGAAATTTTAAATCCACAACAATATTTCTTCTATAATCAGTTCTCATTAAAAATTTTTTTCTTTCTTTCACAGAAAATGCTTGGACAGAAGAGATGAGTACTATTTCCACTAAGGCCTAGAATTGCCTACTTTACAAGTAGTCCTGATCAGGCAATATACGAATGGCCCAAGGAAGCCACCAAATTGATTTTCAGGTTTTACATGACCTGCGACAAAAATTCCCCGAAGTACCTGAAGTTGTTGTATCCAGGTGCATGTTACAGGTCAGTGTTCAATGATTTCTGAATGTATTAATACAAACCTGGTATTTCTTTAAACATTGGAAGAAGACTCTTAGGTTATGTTCTTGTTGGCATTAGTGTACTATGATGAAAAGAGACAAGCTTTGGTGTCTGATAGTCATATGGAGCTTTCTGTACCCATCTGTAGTACGGATAATACTTACAGAATATATGTGAGAGTTAAATGAGATCTGAATGTAAAGCATTGATAATATTTGTACTTACTAGATATGAGCTTTCGTAACTTTTGTCCCACCTGTTCTGCCAGGGGAGCTAATTTCAGATCTTAGTATGAAAATGAGAAAAATAATTAAGGAGTTAGGAAACTTGGGTTATAATCCTAAATGGGCATCCCAAGCATATCTGATACGGAATATGCCCTCTTTGTGCTTTAGGTTTTTTTAATCTGTAAAATGAAAGAGTTTGACTAGATGATGCCTAAGGTCCCAATTCCAAAGCGGGGGGGGGGGGGAGATCTGATTTTATATTTTTAAATTTAATTTGTAAGTTTTCCAATTAATATCACTAGCCCTCTAATTTGTACATTGTTCTTAGTACACACAATTTTATAAATTCACAATTCCAAATAGTAATAGTTGTGTCCTCTTATTTTATTAAACTGGAAATTTTTGTATCAAAAGGTATTTGGGGCCATGTGCTGTGGCTAACACCTATAATCCCAGCACTTTGGGAGGCCAGGAATTCAAGAGCAGCCTGGCCAACATGACAAAAGCCTGTCTCTACTAAAAATATCAAAACTAGCTGGGCATGGTGGCCCATACCCCTGTTCCCAGCTACTCACAAGACTGAAGCACAAGAATCGCTTGAACACAGGAGGCAAAGGTTGCAGTGAGCCAGGATAGCGCCACTGCGCTCCAGCCTGAGCAATAGAGCAAGACACTGTCTCAAAAAAAAAAAAAAAAGGTATCTGGGGCTCAGTCAAGCATATTTACTCTCAACAAGTGATTTTTAAAGTTTGAAATTGTATGAAATTTTTATCAAATCTATAAAATGACTACATTTTGTTCACACTCTTATCCCCTTTGTCACCTTTCAGTTGGTCTATGTGCCTTTAACTTAACCCAGTTTTGGTCTCTCCAGTCTATCCTGTTACTTCTGCCGTAGTGCAGAGCTGTTCACACATTTAAAACCTGTTGATTGTTCCCTATGCCCTTCTGAATGAAGTTCATATAGCTTGACGAGGGCATACAAGATCTGTGATCTAAAATCCTGGCCGCTTCTACACCTTGATCTTATGTCCAGTCCTTACTCTTCATACCCTATGCTCTAGTCATCCTGAGCTGCATGGAATTTTCCCACCAGTAGTGCCTTTCCTTATAGTATAATGGTTAAGAGCCTATCTTTTGGTGAAAAACCGGACTGAGTTCAAGTTTTGACAGTTACTAGCAGTAATTTAATTAACTTACCTGACTCATTTTCTGACTTTCATTTCCTTAACTGTACAGTGGGAATAAAAAAGGCTTCACAGAGAGTTAAATTTGACAATGTAGGTAAAACAACCAATAGGATACCTGATTCATAATGAGTATTCAATAAAAGTTAGCCAGTACTAAAAGGAATAATAACAGCAGAAGGTCCATAGTAAATATTTGGTAAATGAATCAGTAGTTTACGTTTGTTAATATAGAATGTGAAAGAAGAAATGAGAGAATTAAAAAAATGTAATAAGGCTGGAGTGAGAAGTTAAAAGAAAGTGTGGGACAGGAGCAGAGATAGTGGGGAAAAACAGTCTCCCCCTAGAATCCAAGTACTTCTTCCTAACTTTTCAAATAAAAGAAAATTTAGTGGTAAAATAAACCTATACTGTTCAGTGGGTTATTAAAAAACTAACAGGAAGATAATGTAAGTTCTTTGATAAAATTCTGTAGACTTCATATTGAAAGAACTGTCCAGAACACTTCCCTACATATGATACAGGTATAGAGATTTTGAAATACCCTAACTGGAAGTAAAACATAGAGCATTTGTAGAATTACTTCAAAATATTTTAAAAAAATAATAAAGAGCTCTAATGTACTCTTACAGTATAATCTCCAGTATGTGTTAAGGAAAACGAGGCAGAGCAGAGTATATAGACAGAGCAAGGCAAATAAATATCTACATATCCATGTATTTGTCCCTGTTTGCACAGAAAAATACTGGAAGAATTAAAAACAAAATTAATAAAAGATGGTTATCCATAGTAGGCAAGAGGGAACAGACCAGATGGGACAGAATTAGGACTCAGACTGAAACAAGTATCTTTTTTTATTGTTTTGATCTGTGTCTGTAAATTACCTATTTAAAAATAATTAAGCATGTTTTCACCTTTGCCCAAAAATTAAAAATAGATGATTTTGTATTTCTTTTGGGCATCTAGTAATATCACCTTCACTATGTTAATCTGGCTTTACAAAAGCAAACTCTACTTAGCATGCTTCCCAACACCTGGTGTTAACTAAAATGAAATGTTTTACTTGCATGAAACAGACCACACTTTTCAAAAGTTAGTTGATAATAGTTTAGAGTATCCAGGTAATGTACTTTCTAGCTGATATAACAAGAAATCTGACAAGAGAGGAAGAAGAGGGGCTTCTTCCTCTGTGGTTACAACTAGGGTGCAAGTTTTCCCAAATTTAGAGAAATAGTTTTAAACTGAAAAGGCAAATTAAGCTACCACTGAATGACAGCATCTCTTTTGGGGCTGCTCTTCATTTCTCAATTGGGTGGGTTTCTCTTGTTTCTCTCCACAGATCCTTCCTACAGTATACTGGTTCAGAATTTTTTTTTTTTTTTTTTTTTATATGAAGTCTTGCTCTGTCGCCAGGCTGGAGTGCAGTGGTGTGATCTCGGCTCACTGTGACCTCCGCCTCCTGGGTTCAAGCTATTCCCCTGCCTCAGCCTCCTGAGTAGCTGGGACTACAGGCACCCACCACCATGCCTGGCTAATCTTTGTACCTGGCTAATCTTTGTATTTTTAGTAGAGACAGGATTTACCGTGTTGGCCAGGCTTATCTTGAACTCCCAACCTCAGGTGATCCGCCCACCTCAGCCTCCCAAAGTGCTGGGATTATAGGTGTGAGCCACTGCACGTGACCGGTTCAGAACTTTTTAAAATTAGTGAAGGATCATGACATGCTACCAACTCTGTGTACATGTTCTTTTTAAACATCTTGCTTCTCAGGAAGAGAACATAAGTTTCTATCCTCTGTTGTTCTCTTCTTAAGTTTATCTGTTGCACAGTTCCCTCTCTTTGGAACTATTCGTATCTTTCCTTCTGTGTGGATTCTCTAAGATAGCTTATAACCAGCAGGTGTAATTTGTATCTGCAAAGTTTATTTTTATATTTGGTGGTTAAATCTTAAAACTTAGAAGAATATGAAAATATTGCATAGTTTTCACTTTGATTTTTATCTGAATTCTTTACTGTTTTTAAATTCTCTTAATATGATGATTGAATCTGTAAGTTTAAAATTGATGTTGTTTTTCAAAGTACTGCGTTAAGTATTGTTCATTCAGTATATGTAACACTTAATATTTAAGTGCCATATACTTAGTGGAACCTTCCCAGATGAGCTTCTCCCATTGGGCATCCTTATCCATGTTTCTATTATAACACCTACCATGCTGCATTTCGTTTGTGTTCACATTAATCTCCTCCACTAGACTGTGAGATTCTTGGGATCAGCGATCATATTCCTTTCTACTTGCCGAATGGATGCAGCTCCCCTGAGAAGACGTTTCTCTAGGTTCTTGTTCTCCTGCCCTCTCAAGAATGAGAGAGGGGACCATGGCGCAGTGTGCAGTAAATGCCGGACTCAAAAATGTTTGTAGAAAGTGATTTATTTAAGAGAGAGAGAGAGAGAAACCAGAGGAGGAGAGAGAAACAGCTAACTCTCACACTGAGAGAGAGAATCCAGAAAGATGGAATCCAGGAGAGAAAAGCAGCTTCCACACTAAGTGGAAGGGAATAGAGAGAGGTGGAGTTTAGGAGGGGAAGACAGGCTTCCACGAGAGAGTGTGGAAGGGGACTCCAGAGGGAAAATTCAGGAGAGAGAAAGACGGCTTCCACAAAGGGAGTGTTGGTGGAAGGGGACCCAAACATGGAGTCCAAAGAGGTGTGGGAGAACGGGCTTTTAACCTAGGAGGAACCCCCACCTTCTCTTAGACCCTGGGCCAATGAAAGGAGTTCCTTAGAACTTCTGCTGGAGTGATTTGACTCTTTGTAAACATAAACCGTTAAATCTCCCATTTGAGGAGAGATGGGAAAGGGGCATGGCGCTGGGAAGTTCTTACCCTTAAAACTACACCCCCTTGTGGACCCGGAAAGAGAACACATTCCCTCGATACGGTATATATACTTTGATACTACTATCTGTAATTTCTGTGTCTGTGCAGAAGTTTGGGGAAAAATGAAAGAGGAACTGAAAATAATGATGCAGACATTTTATAGCTTTGAAGAGAATGAAGATTTGTGGCTGTATACCAAAAAGCATTGATTTTTCCACCTTTTAAAAACTCATATCCCACCCCTTTTGGTATACTTCAAGGGTGTCCTCTACCCTTTCTCACTAAAAGTAACCAGGGCTTTTTTGAGAAATGGCTGATTCCAAGTCTGGAGTAGATGCATATGATAAGCTGGAACATCTTGTCATGTCAGAAAGCAGAGAAGCTTTGAAAAACTACTGGGTTCATGTTATATACCCAAGAGCCAACTTGCAGCTGTTCCCAGTAACATAAAGAGGGATCATAATGACCAACACTGATTGAAACACATCAAAATATTAAAAAGATAACACGAGTTTATAATGATACAAAAAATAAATCATAGTTACCTTTAGAGGTTGCTGGGGACCAAATTTATTATTCTGAAAACTAGAGAAAAGAATTTTTTTATCCTGCCTCTTCTGTGCAGAATGTAGCCAAATAGTTGAAGAGGGCAAGTGTTCAAGGAAGAAATGCTTCTAAGAATTGAAGATGAAATCCTTTTTATTTATTTATTTATTTAGGAGACTGGGTCTCGCTCTCACCCAGGCTGGAATGCGGCAGTGGGATGATCGTGGCTCACTGCAGTCTCAGCCTCAAGTAGCTGTGGCTGCAGGTCTACTGCCACACCTGGCTAATTAAAAACACAATTTTTTTAGAGACAGGATCTCACTATGTTGCCCAGGATGGTGTCAAACTCCTAGGCCCAGTGATCGTCCCACCTTGGCCTCCCAAAGTGCCGAGATTACAGGTGTGAGCCACTGCGCCTTGCCAAAATCTTATAATTGGGACCTTCCAATATTACTGTTTAGCACCCCTAATGAAATAGTGTTTCTAAGCAGTGATCATCAGTAGCTGCTAAAAATCATTAGTTGGATCAAGCTGACAACATCTGAATCTATCAGTCAGTTTTAAAATCACAAAAAGACAGGCAGACATTGATGTGTCTCCTTGTGTGATGTGACAGTGGACATCTATGAATGGTCTTTACCAAAAATTCAAACATGAACTTGCTTACAGTGAAATGCAGGGAAAATTGATTGACCACAGGGTACAGTGCAGAATAGGGGAAATTCTGTATAAATATCAAGTTTTCTCAACAAACAAATGCCTAGAAAAAATTTTAAAAGAGGGAAGGATCAGATTATTAGAAGAAACCTAAAAGGCTTATCAGCCAAATGAAATATGTGGACCTTATTTAGATCCTGATTTCAGCTAACTGTACAGACATTTTTGAGACAGGGAAATTTAACACTATTTGAGTATTGGGTGATGCTAAGAACTATTGATTATTTTAAGGTGTGATCATGACATTGTGGTTACATTTTTAAGTCCCTGTTTCTTACAGTCCATATTGAAGTATTTACAGATGAAAAGATGAGTCTGAGACTTGATCTAGTTTGGTAGGGGGAGTAGCTGAGGCATATACATCCAATGAAAAAAGACTCACCATATATTGATATTGTTAAAGATGGGTGATAAGTGTGTGGGAGTTTATCATATTTCCTCTCTATTTTTATATATGTTTAAAATTTTCTGAAATAAAAATTGTAATTAAAAACTGCATTTCCTCTTGTCCTATTTTAATCTTCCCCTGTAAGTTCTTTTATGTTTTGCTGATAAGAAAGTAGTATCTGTAGAGCATAAATAACGTGAGTGCACATAAATTATGGTATAGCTGAACTAGAATATTGCTTTTTAATATGGACATATTGAATAATTACAGAGATTATAAAGGATTAAAGGGATTTTTGAGAGCTCAAGAGAATTAAAGAGGAAGACTAAATATGAGTATCAAGCTTTTACAAAGGAAGTGTGGAATTGGATTTGATAGGAAATATAAATTTTAATCTAAGAATTATGACAGAGAAGAGGTGAGAGGAAGATAAAGTCTCCAGGCTTTGGCTTAGAAGGGAGAAGAATTTACTTGGAATGGCAGTAAATTTAGCTTAAAGCAAAAGCACCAATCAGGTTTGGCAAAAGATAAGGTTTAAATATAATAAGGAATCATTAGTCAATAAAGATTGTGATTAGCCTTTCAACTTTATTTGAAAAATTAGCATATATCAGTTCAGAGTTATGAGTAGGATAAATGGATTTTTATAGCATGTGAGATTTAAATTGTTTGGTTTTAGAAGGGGGAAGTCAAACCTTGCTCACTATCCTTTTCTTTTGTATTACCTGTTCAAACAGTGTGAACTGTCATTTCCTTAACAAGGCATCAAGATGCCTTTTTGTCCCCTTTTTAATATGATTTTATCTCATATCAAACTGCCTCTGAACATTTTAACTTGGTTATTCCTCTTTTTTAAGTCTAAAACTCCCTTTTCTATCAGGTTCTTAATCTTCCAGGCTTATTTGAATTATTTCTCTCTTGTGACCAAATTATGTTGACAATTTATATTTTTTAAAAATTTATTTCCATCATCAAACTCGTTACTTCATGTCTTCTAACTGGCCATTTTGTCAAAAGATTTTTCATGTTTTTATTCATCATAAATATCAGTAGACTTCTCTTCCCTGAATACTGTTTGTGTCTTTACTTCTCTGTTCATCTACTTTCAGTAGCTCTCCCCATTGCTTATAATACAGTCCAAACTCTAGTGTGACTCATTTTTCAAAACTCCTTCATTATTTACTTTCAATCTGCTTTTGCAACAATTTGTTCAGCAACATTTTCAGTACAAATCTTTAGCTCCAGCCAGATCTGTTCCAGCCACCTTGTGTGGAACATGCTTTTACCTAACTCTCACATTTATGTTCTTGTTTACTTGTGCCATTCTCTTCACCAAGAATTGTTCTTGTTGCTGCTGTTGTTCAAGTTTTACATATTCTGTGAAAACCATCAGGCCATACCTTCCTCATTAACCCAGTCCCTTCTTCAGTAGCCTACAATATGAATTCTCTGTTGAACTTCAGTACCACTTAATATTTGGAACGCACTCATGTTACCTTTTCAGAAATCTGTTGTTTGTTTCCTGAGTTACAAAGTCTTCTAGGGGAAAAGTTTGATTTTATATGTCTTTGATTTTTCCACAGGCTCACAGTGCTATGCATATAGTAGGTGTTTGGCAAACATTTTTGTGGATAATTTATGACTGCTGGTTAGTCAGTGTCTTTCGAGAATTCTTTAAAAACAATCTGAGTTTTGGGGTTTTTTTTATTTCTCGGGAATAGATTTTTGTGATGTTATCTAAAGGCAGAGAAAGGAACTAGTTCTTCTAGAGGCTACCTTGAGCCTCCAGAGAAAGAGAGAGAGTGAGTTTGCACAAGTTAAGAGGAAGCATGTGAGGAATTGAGATGACTTTTGTATGAGTTTCAGAACTTTAAATGCTACAAATGTAACTTTAAACATTTATTAGTTTCAACAAATTTGTATAGCACTTGAATGTGCAAGCATTATTAGACTATTTTTTCCATTTAGCTTTTAAAAAATGTTTATATAGTACTATATACTTAAGTTGAATGATTATATTTTGTTCAACATTAAAATTGCCTTTTTAGTTAGGTTATAATTTTACTGTATCTGTCTGAACCCATTTGACTCTTTTTATCCATTGTAGCTGCTAAAACGGAACCATGATTTGATTCATTTTGTTAGAGAGAGCTTTTCCATTACATTAGTAGTGAAAATTTTTAATTCAATTATTTGCATAAAAATACTTCTCAAATTTAAATATCCAAATATGTGTTATAATTGTATTAGCCAGTTACTTGTTAATCATGCATTTGTAGAGATGCAGATGTAAGCATTAGCTTCTGATTGTTAATACCAGGTTGTTTTTATTTTGTTTTCATAGAATAATAATAACCTGGATGCCTGCTGTGCTGTTCTCTCTCAGGAGAGTACAAGATATCTTTATGGTGAAGGAGACTTGAATTTTTCGGATGATTCTGGAATTTCTGGTCTACGCAATCACATGACTTCTCTCAACTTGGACGTGCAATCACAGAACATTTACCACCATGGAAGAGAAGGAAATAGAATGAATGGAAGTAGGACTCTAACGCACAGCATTAGTGATGGACAACTTCAAGGTGGCCAGTCCAATAGTGAACTATTTCAGCAGGAGCCACAGACAGCACCAGCTCAAGTTCCTCAAGGCTTTAATGTTTTTGGAATGTCCAGTTCTTCTGGTGCCTCAAATTCGGCACCACATCTTGGATTTCACTTAGGCAGCAAAGGAACGTCTAGCCTTTCTCAACAAACTCCCAGATTTAATCCCATTATGGTAACATTAGCCCCAAATATCCAGACTGGTCGTAATACTCCTACATCTTTGCACATACATGGTGTACCTCCACCTGTACTTAACAGCCCACAGGGAAATTCTATCTATATTAGGCCTTACATTACAACTCCTGGTGGTACAACTCGACAGACACAGCAGCATTCTGGCTGGGTATCTCAGTTTAACCCCATGAACCCTCAGCAAGTTTATCAACCTTCACAGCCTGGTCCCTGGACTACTTGTCCTGCATCTAATCCTCTGTCACATACCTCATCTCAACAGCCAAATCAGCAAGGCCACCAGACCTCTCATGTCTACATGCCAATCAGTTCACCTACTACTTCACAACCACCAACCATTCATTCATCTGGTAGCTCACAGTCTTCTTCCCATAGCCAATATAACATTCAGAATATTTCAACAGGACCTCGAAAAAACCAGATTGAAATCAAACTTGAACCCCCACAAAGAAACAATTCTTCAAAACTTCGTTCTTCTGGACCTCGAACTTCTAGCAGTTCCTCTTCAGTCAACAGCCAGACCTTAAATAGAAATCAGCCCACTGTTTACATAGCTGCCAGCCCCCCAAATACGGATGAGCTGATGTCCCGTAGTCAACCTAAGGTCTATATTTCAGCTAATGCCACCACAGGAGATGAACAGGTCATGCGGAATCAGCCCACACTCTTCATATCCACAAACTCTGGAGCATCTGCTGCCGCCAGGAACATGTCTGGGCAAGTGAGCATGGGTCCTGCCTTTATTCACCACCACCCTCCCAAAAGTCGAGCAATAGGCAATAACTCTGCAACCTCTCCTCGAGTGGTAGTCACTCAGCCCAATACGAAATACACTTTCAAAATTACAGTTTCTCCCAATAAACCCCCTGCAGTTTCACCAGGGGTGGTGTCCCCTACCTTTGAACTTACAAATCTTCTAAACCATCCTGATCATTATGTAGAAACAGAGAATATTCAGCACCTCACAGACCCGACATTAGCACATGTGGATAGAATAAGTGAAACACGGAAACTGAGTATGGGATCTGATGATGCTGCCTACACACAAGGTAATATGAATACTGAAGGTAGGATAGTTTTCCATGCTGGGCTTGTTGGTGTACATTTTTCACAGCAGAAATGGGTGTTAGCATTATTATTGCATTGTTTAAATATTGCCCCAAATAATGTTATCTTTTTTTTTTTTTTTTGAGACAGAATCTCGTTCCGTTGCCAGGCACCAGACTGGAGTGCAGTGGTGCAATCTCGGCTCACTGCAACCTCCGCCTCCTGGGTTTGAGCAATTCTCCTGCCTCAGCCTCCTGAGCAGCTGGGATTACAGGCGTGCGCCACCACGCCCAGCTAATTTTTTGTATTTTTAGTAGAGACGGGGTTTCACCATGTTGGCCAGGATGGTCTCGATCTCTTGACCTTGTGATCCGCCCACCTCGGCCTCCCAAAGTGCTGTTAACATTTGAGAGTATTCATATACATTTTTATTTTATTTTATTATTATAAAACTGGAAGTTTGAATAATTGGCTTATCAGCTCTTCAGAGTAATCAGCTCTGGTTGGTTTGTTTGTTAATGTTTATAACACTTTTCAGTTAATCTTATACCTGTGGTGATGCTGACTTTCCCTTTAAATTTTCTGTGAAAATTTCTGGAAACACATTTTAATAAGCAACTAGTTAACTCTCTTGAATAATATGATAAACTTACCTTCTTTGACCAGATATTTGAAGAATAAGTAATTCTTGGCTGGCCATGGTGGCTCACGCCTGTAATTCCAGTACTTTGAAAGGCCAAGGTGGCAGGATCACTTGAGCCCAGGAATTTGAAACCACCTGGGGCAACATAGGGAGACTGTCTCTACAAACGTTTTGAAATTAGCCAGACATGGTGGCACGCACCTGTAGTCCCAGTTACTCGCTAGACTTAGGTAGGAGGATAGCTTGAGCCCAGGAGTTCGAAGGTTACAGTGAGCTATGACCATACCACTCTGCTCCAGCGTAGGCAACAGAGTGAGACCGTTTCTCTGGGGTGGAGGTGGGGAATTCTTCATTTTTCTAATACAACATTTTAGTCTTATTTTATATTAAAGTCTATTGCTGCTAAGTCTTAGAATAATTTACCTCAAAGAGAAATTTGAATCTTGTTCCTGGTATTTGTCCCTTTCATCTTCCCTTAAATGCTGGTTAAGATATTTCTTTTTATTTGGAATTACAAGGACATTACTTTTAAATCTATTTTGATTGATTATCCTTTTCTGAAATAGACTAGTTGATATTGGCATAATGCTAAATTATATCTATATTAATTCAAATAGAGAAATTTATGCCATATGTTTTATCTGACTTCTTAAGTTACGTGATTTTCAGTAGGACTGTTTAATTGATTTAGATGAGAAGGTGGAAGTTGTTCGTTTTCTTGAATATTTATGTCAGTCTGTAGATAAAACTGAGTCTTTTAGAGTAAGGGCATATCTTAGTCATCTGTGTGTCTGCAGTAAATCATTTGATGTATCGGATGTAAGTTGGAAAATACATCACCCTCAGGCAGCATGCAGCCCCTACTATCACTAGTATCCTCATCCTTTTTTACATTTCTAATATAGTGATTTTACTGCTGAGTCCTTAGGGGGTCCTGATTGTTTTGGCTTATTTTATGTTTTAAACATATTGTTAATCCAAGCTCAGTTGTGGTGCTTTCAAATTCCATTATCATTCATGGAGCTTTAAAAAAATTAGCTGAGTAAAGTGATACCCCCCTGTAGTCCCTAATTCTCAGGAAGCTGAGGTGAGAGGCCTGCTTGAGCCCAAAAGTTTGAGGTTGCAGGCCACCACTGCACTCCAGCCTGGGCAACATATTGAGACCCCCCTCTCAAAAATAAAGTACCAGGGCTCAGCCGAAACTTAACTGAAGTGAAGCCTAGGTATGCGTGTACATGTTAATTATGTGTTTGCGTGTTAGGGGTACATGAGTGATACCGCAGTCTTCTGCCCATAGCCAGTGGGCAGAATTGCCCTAGAAATTGTGTTAAAACTTTCGTTTTCCTGGCCAGGCACGGTGGCTCACGCCTGTAATGCCAGCACTTTGGGAGACCCAGGCAAGTGGATCATGAAGTCAAGAGATCGAGACTAGCCTGGCCAACATGATGAAACCCCGTCTCTACTAAAAATACAAAAATTAGCCAGGCGTGGTGGCACATGCCTGCAGTCCCAGCTACTCGGGAGGCTGAGGCAGGAGAATTGCTTGAACCTGGGAAGTGGAGGTTGCATTAAGCCGAGATTGTGTCATTGCACTCCAGCCTGGTGACAGAGTGAGACTCTCTCAAAATTAAAAAAAAAAAAAAAAAAAAAAAAACTTCATTTTCCATATATCTGTGATTAACTACAAACATTTTTCTGTAGTTTCAGCAGTTTATAAATGTTATATACTATTATTTTTTTCACTGATAACTTATTTCTCCTCTTCTCCCAAAGTTGTCTTCTCTTCCTCTCCTTCCATCAAAACATCAGGTTTCCTATGTTTGGATAGTTGCTGATTTTTAAGTAGCAATTTTTTTATGAAGATAATTTGGTAAGGGAAATTTTCAAGTAAAGTAGGCATTCACATTTAATAATACTAAAAAGTATTCGTATTTAACTAGAATGTGAAAGTATAGTGTTTCTTAAACTTCCTGTCTCAAATTCCCCTCCTCCTAATCCTTTTTTTTTTGAGACAGGGTCTCTCTCTGACTTCCAAACTGGAGTGCAGTGGCATGTTCGCAGCTCCCTATAGCCTCAGCCTCCTGGGCTCAAGTGATCCTCTCACCTCAACCTCCCTAGTAGCTGGACTACAGGTGCACACCACCACATCCAGCTAACTTTTTGTATTGTTTTGCAGAGACAACATCTCCCTATGTTGCCCAGGCTCGTCTTGAACTCCCGGGCTCAAGTGATGTGCCTGCCTCAGTCTCCCAAAGTTCTGAGATTACAGGTGTGACCTCCATACCTGGTCTCTGACTTCTTACCACACCTATCATTACTACTCTGGTCTGAGCCATCATCACCTTTCAAATGGATTATTGCAGTGACCTACCTGGTCTCACCCTTGCCTCCTGTGGTTTTCTTTCAACTCAGCATCCACGGAGATATTATTAAAAACATGCGTCAGATCATATCACTTTTCTGCACATAATCACTTTCTATTTCATTCAGAGTAAAAGCTATGAAGCCTTACAGGATCAGCAGCTTCTCCCCCCATCTCTTTTCCTTTTGCTCACCACCTGCTCACTGTGTTCCAACCCTCCTGGCCTTCTTACTCTCTTCCTTAAACATAGAAGGCAAACCTTAGGATCCTTTTACTTGCGTTAGTATTATTTTTCAGGTTAAAACATTGAAGAACAGATACGTTAAGTAACTTGTCAAAGAACAAGTGGCATAGTCAAAATTCTAACTAGGAAGTTAGCAAAGCCCACAACCTTAACCACTACAATATAATGTCTTTCTTTACCGATTTTCAAAATACACCCTCTGGATAGATACTTCAAGTATATCTTGTAGCTTTATGCATAGCCAATGTACAACAAACACTGTGGGTGCCACATGTGCCTCAGTTTGAGAGCTAAATCCATTAATTTAAAAAAAACAAAAACAGGCAACCATAGGAAAAGATATGACAGTAAGTAGATAACAAGTAGAAATAACTTGAAACAGTAAAGTGTAACACCTGGATAGAACTAGAGAGCACCTTCGGAAGGTACTTGACAGTAAAGATTAAAAAAACTTTCTGTTGAGAGAAGTCTCTGGTTTGAGAGCTTAAAGCCTACCTAGAAAGCAGGTTTCTCCAGAATCTGCCACTCAGATTGCTTCTCTTAACTAACAGCCTTCAGACAGCTCTAAACCTTGATAATCACCTTCTTTAAACGTACATACAGAATTTTATAAGATTTATATGACTACATAGTCTTGAGTTATCTGTGTGTGTGTGCACTGTTTTGGGGTTGGTGTTATTCTCCAACTTTCCTTCCCCTTGTTTCTGTTTACTATGGAACTGGTATTGATCCAGATCGACTTATCACCCAGTGACACAAATCTTTTTTTTTTTTTTTTTTTTTTTGATATGGAGCCTCACTGTCGCCCAGGCTAGAGTGATCTTGGCTCACTGCAACCTCCACCTCCCAGGTTCAATTCTCCTGCCTCAGCCTCCTGAGTAGCTGAGATTACAGGCACACACCACCACGCCCAGCTAGTTGTGTATTTTTAGTAGAGACAGGGTTTTGCCATGTTGGCCAGGCTGGTCTCAAACTCCTGACCTCAGGTGAGCCACTGGGCCCGGTTTAGTGACACAGTCTTGATCTAGTGTTTCATTCACTTAATTCAAGACAAAAGAGGGCTTCACTGGAAAATACATCTTTTCTGCTTTTACCCTACATAGTTCACAAACACTCTGAGCAGTTATTAAATGGGGTGGCCTGGATAATCCTGATCTTTAAGCAAGGATCTTTTCTAAACTCTGAGTGGTATGAGTAAGAAAGAGAAAAGAAGTATCTCTGTCTCCTGCAGTGAAACTGATCTTTCTAATTCTCCTGGAAATACTGTTTTAGAGTAGAAAAATAAGTTGAGCCAGGTAGTAGAATCATAGGAAAATATTTTTTCCAAATTGAGGAGGGAACATACATACATAAATTTGGTAACCAAAATGCATTCTTTTTCTTTTAATCCACCATTTGAAATCTAAAAATACTATGATAAAAATTGTTAGAAATGAAAATTTCTGTTGGTGAAAGAAATAGTTTGATACACTGTCTGCTATAGAGAGAGCAGAAGAAAAAGAAGTAAATTAATGAAACATCAAGATCCCACTCATCTCAGCACTAAGCCTATCAACACCACCATCCCTCCTAAAGGAAATAAATTAAACTTGATTCCTTAAGGATCGAGTACTACAGGAATCAGACAAAAATGAGTACCATTAAGGTTAAAGAGAAATTTTCAGTTTAAAGTTTGTAGATATGAAGAAAATTCTTATTTTACACATTAAGAACATATATAGAAGTGAAATTTCCATACTGGTAGTCAGTGGTCACATATAGCTACATTTTCCCCCCTTAAGTCATACCCCCCAACTCTGGCTTCCAAAAAATATTGAAAACTATCATTCAGCATATTCTGAAGCATTCTAGTGTCGTCTCTTCATAGTGATATGCCTGTTTTAACACTGGCAACTTTTACAGGTATGGAGGACAAAGTGCATTATGCATTCCAACAAATTTTCATGGTGGAGAGAAAAAAGGCCTACTTTCTTACTGCAGGAGCCAGGAACTCTTTAAAAAACTAACATTACTGCCAAATGGGATTTCCACAGAAATCCATCTGTGGTATTGACTTAGCTGGTAAACTGTTTTCATTAAAGAAAAAATTACATATATAAAATTAAAAATATTTTTAATGATACTTTAATTTTTTTTTCCTAGTTATGTTTAAGGTCCTACCATATAGTGTTAAGCAGTAGCCTTGACTTTGAACCTAAAATACAAATACAAGTAAGAAAAATTATGAGTTGAAAATTAGCTTCTTGGACTTCGTGTTTCTCATTCCTTACTGTTTTTCACTAGTACATCTCTCCAAATCACAACATGTTTTTTTTAATGAGATTTAATAAAAAATGCTCATTGTGGCACAAAGTCAGTGAACAGGATATTCTTTTCAAAAGAATTTTACTTAGTTCAGATTCTAAAACATATACTTTATGTATCTGTCAATTGGAAATGCCTTTTGTTCTATGTTGACACCGAAATCACATTATTAAATAACAGCCTGGTTCAAAAGCATGTGCCTGTAATTCCAGCTACTCAGGAGTCTGAGGCAGGAAAGCTGCTTGAGTACATGAGTTCAAGACCAGCCAAGGCAATGTAGCAAGATTTTGTCTCTAAAATAATAAACTCAATAATTAAGACTAGTTGATATTGGACCACTTACAGAATATTTTTTTTTTTCAAATTATCCCTAGTGCTTTTAAGTTCTTTCCAGTCTTAAGACTAAATACCTTTTTAGTTTGGGTAAATGTCAGGGTTAGAAGAGACTTTAAAGGGCATGAAGAATTCTGTTCCAAGCCGGGCGCGGTGGCTCACGCCTGTAATCCCAGCACTTTGGGAGGCTGAGGCGGGTGGATCACGAGGTCAAGAGATCGAGACCATCCTGGTCAACATGGTGAAACCCCGTCTCTACTAAAAATACAAAAATTAGCTGGGCATGGTGGCACGCGCCTGTAGTCCCAGCTACTCGGGAGGCTGAGGCAGGAGAATTGCTTGAACCCAGGAGGCGGAGGTTGCGGTGAGCCGAGATCACACCATTGCACTCCAGCCTGGGTAACAAGAGCGAAACTCCATCTCAAAAAAAAAAAAAAAAAAAGAATTCTGTTCCAGAGGTTATCCAGTCCATGTACGTATGCAGCCTATCAAGTGTAAATCCATTCTGTACTTTAATTCCTATGAGACACAAGCTGCCTCTTAAGGTAGCATATTCTGTTTTTGGAGAGCTCTACCTGCTAGCTTATTTCTTATATTAAACCAATACCTTTAAAAAGTGTTATGAAAATAACACACATAGTAAAAGAAATTTTTAAAAACAGAAATGCAATCAAAATGTGTGTCCTTTCAACCTTTGACCTGTTACTTCCTCTAGCTTTTCCATTATTTAACTATTAGAGGTTGTCTCCATTGGCAGTTGTTTATCCCCTTCCCATTATATTCACTCAGTCCCCTTCCTATTATATTCTCCTTCCCATTACATTCATTCTCATTGTATTCACATACACATATGTATGTGTATGTATGTATGTGTATACACATACAGTTTTTAAAGCAGGAACACACTATACCCATAGGTCTGTGAGCATGTGGGATTATGCAATATATACATACTCTACAACATGTCTGACAGACATTCACTAAATGTGAGAACAATACACATTTTGCTTAATATATTAAGATATTTAAATCTTTTAAATTTTTTTAATGTTTAGTCATTATTTAAACAGCTTTATTGAGATATAGTTAATATACAGTGCAGTTGACTTACAGTACATGTCAGTTTTTATTCACTGATATGTACATCCATCACCAAGCCGGTAGAACACTTCCATCTCCTCTAAAGGAAACCTCATAACCTCCCTATCCCATTGACCCCCACCCTCAGCACTGGGCAACCATAATCTACTTTCTGTCTCTATAAATTTACATATTCTGGACACTTGATATAAAACGGAATCTGATCTTTTGTGACTCATCCATGGTGTAGCAACATGTTCGTTCCTTTTCTATGGCCAAATATGCCATTATGTAAATATACTGCATTTTGTTTATTCATTCATCAGTTGACAGACATTTTTTTTTTCACCTTTTCAGCAGTGGAATTGTTGCCATACTGTTTTCCAAAGTGACTGTATCATTTTGCGTTCTCACCAGCTGTGTATGAGGGTTTTGATTTCTCTACATTTTTACCATCACTTTTATCTGACTTTGTGTTACTTGCCATCCTTGTGGCTGCAAAGTATTTCAATACGGTGTTGATTTGCATTTCCCTGTTGGCTAATGATGTCAAGCATCATTTCATGTGCTTAATGGCTATTTGCCTATTTTCTTTGGAGAAATGCCTATTCATAGCTTTTGCTTATTTTTAAATTAGGTTATTCGTCTTTATTATTAAGTTCTATGTTTTTATTGTTAAGTTCTGTGATTTTTTTGTATATTCTATAAATAAGTACCTTAAATGATTTGCAGTTTTCTACCATTCTGTGTATTGTCTTCTCACTTTCTTAATAGTGTCTTTTAAGCACAAGTTTTTTCTTTGGCTGAAGTACAAACTCTGTGCATTTTTTCTTTTATTGCTCTTGCTTTTGGTGTCCTAAGAATCAGTTTCTAAATCTAAGGTCATGAAGGGAAAATAGGGTAAATCTTTACCCCTATTTTCTCTCCTAAGAATTATATAGTTTTAGTTCTTATATTCTGGTCTTTGATCTTTTATCCGTTCTGATTTACTTCTATATCATGGCATGAGTTGTAAGGATCCAGCTTCATTCTTTTGCATGCGGCTATCCAAGTGCAGCACCATTTGTTGAAAAGACTTTTTCTCCTCATTGAGTGATCTTGGCACCCCTGTAAAAAAACGGTTGATTGGGCTCGGCACGATGGCTCACGCCCTAATCCTAGCACTTTAGGAGGCCGAGGCGGGCGGATCACAAGGTCAGGAGTTCGAGACCAGCCTGGCCAATATGGTAAAAGACAGTCTCTACTAAAAATATAAAAATTAGCCAGGCATGGTGGCAGGTGCCTGTTATCCCAGCTACTCAGGAGGCTAAGGCAGGTTAATCACTTGAAACCAGAAGATGGAGGTTACGGTGAGCCGAGATCACGCCACTGCACTCCAGCCAGGGTGAAAGAGCAAAACTCCATCCCAAAAAAAGAAAAAAACAGTTGACCATAAAAATGTGAGTTCATCTCTGGACTCTCAATTCTTTTCCATTGTTCTATATGCCTTAAGTAGTTGCTAATCTTGTTTTTACAAACAGTGCTGCAGTAAAAATCGTTGTGTATACATATTTGTACCCATGTCCAAGTATCTTGGCAGACTCTGAGATTACTAGCAGTGAAACTGCTCTGTCCAAGGATATATGTGTTTCTAATTTTGATAGATGTATCATTTAGGCTTGGTTATGTTACAGTAACAAGCCATGTCTTAAAAACAACAAAGGTTTATTTCTAGCTCACATTTCTTGTCCAATATAGGTTAGCTGGTGGCCTCTGTTCCTCATCATTCTCACCCAGGGACCCAGGTTAAGGGAAGCTCCATCTCTGTGCTTGCATGACCAAGGAA
The DNA here is from genome assembly GCA_004027835.1 of Alouatta palliata. Taxonomy (NCBI): domain Eukaryota; kingdom Metazoa; phylum Chordata; class Mammalia; order Primates; family Atelidae; genus Alouatta; species Alouatta palliata. The sequence continues at coordinate 8,904 of PVKV010021901.1, read as the reverse complement.
ACATAGCAGGTAAGCAGTGGCTCTGTAAGCCTCTGCTTCAACGCATGTTACTCCGTAGCTAAAACAAAGCACATAGCCACACGTAATTCAGCGGAAAGGAGGAGGCACAGTTCTACCACATACCTGGGAGACAGCCAGAAGAATGTGGGGAAGAACGCTAACAACTGCCAATAAATGTTGCCAATTTCAATTTTGAGGCTCTCTATAGATTTTACCAGTTTATGCTCCCGTACTTATAAATGGGGAACATTTTTGGTAATATTTATAAGAATATTCTTTCCTTCTTCCCTTCCCCACTCATCATGTTTGTAGGTGATTGAAAAAAATATGTCAGTTTAATAGGTAAAAATGTATTGTTGCTTTGGGTTTTTTAAATTTTTAACTCTTGGAGGAGCTTAAATAAAATTTTCATCTTTAAATATGATTGAGGTTGAACATCTTTTCATATGTCCTTTTTCTAGCAATTTGTATTTATCATCTTGTGAACTTGCCTATTTTTGTAAAATGCTTAGTCTAGTCTTTCTACTTTGTTATTACTTTTTACCTAGTCACTAAAATTTTTCTGCCATATAAACTTTACTTTTACATAATCAGACTTCTCAGTCTTTTACTCTTATGGCTTCTGGGTTATGAGTGCTATTTAGAAAGCCTTTCCCTATTCCAAAATTTTGAAAAAGAATAACAAATCTTATGGTATATTTCCTCTTTAGTATTACCTTGAAACCATATTGAACCGGTCTCATGGCATCCCTTCAGAAACTTGGAAACAGCTACCATATCTTCTTTTAAAGCATAAACCTTTCTAAGCCATGAACACTCCCACTTCCCATATGGTTCATCCTGTTACATTGTTATGAGGCTCTTGATACCTCTATCCTCTTTTCATTCTGTCTAAAATAAAAGTTTTAGATAATATCTATATCTTAATGCTATAAGATTACACGCACAGTCTTAATTATGTAAAATAAAGGCCAGCAAATTATTATCTAGCAAGAGGTCTTACCAGTTATGATAAAATGACAAAAATTCATCTCTTATTAATAGCTTTTTATAATTTAAGTTTCTTAAAAATAATACAGAGATGAAGCACCATTCCTCGGATGCTTTTGTTTTACATCTGTTGCCCAAATTACGGGCCTAGTTGCAGCTCTGTTACAAAATCTGACTTCAAACTGCCTTTAAAAATGACAAAATAGATTAAAACAGTTTGCTTTAAAGTTATAATTGCCATTTATGACTCAATTACCAAATAAATAACTATGGTAATACAGTGACATATAAAACAGATATGATTCCTGTTGTCAACAAAGTTATAGCCTAGAAAAATCTTAATTTATTTTAGAAGCTGACATTGTACTTTCCTAGGTACAATGACTTAGGCATGACGTAGGCTTGTGTCTGACTTAGACATGTAAAATTGTCATTACAGACAAAAAACACAAAGATACCAGAAGTAAGTACCTATTAGGTTTTTCGATAGCAAAATTTTTCTTTTTTTTCATTTAAACAAGCCTAAAATCTTTGTATCTATAAGTCCCTAGTACATTTTCCAGTGACACAGGTCCCTTTTCAGTAAGCAAATTCTTATGTGTTTATTTTTAAACTTCTGGAGAAATTTGATATTATTTACAGTAAAGAATAACTAAAATTAATAAAACTAACACCATCTAGAACTTCAAGTGTGTTTTTTTAAATTTCAAATAAATTGAGTAAGAAATTTTCTCCATTGTTCATGAGCTGACAAAAGTTGGGTAAGTACTGAGCTTTCTGTATAAAACATTTTGAATGCTTGCAGCAGTGGTTTAAGAGGCCTGGTGCTTGAATTTGCTTAGTACTCACTTATTTTAACAACCACAAGAGAGCGTTAACATGCTTAAATTATAAATTACCTTTATCCATTAAAATTTAACTTTGAAAGATTTAAAAGATACTGAATATTTTTTTCTTTACCTGCAATATATGATCAAGGTGTTAAATACACCACTTACTTTATTTCCTTGGTAAAACCAGCATTATGTAAAAAAGCCACCTATCTGCAGCATCTGCATCTTAAAATTAAGTCTTGCCATATTTTATAATGCATTAAATCTTTTTAAGTGAAAAACAGTAAAGCTAAGGAGACATCAAAATAAATGTCAAGTTTTTGTTTTAACAGTTTCTATTTCTTGGACTTAAAATTTATATTTTGCTCTATTCATTAAAAACCAAATTGTCATTATTTTACATTTAATAGATCTTTATCTAGTGCCTACAGTTTTCAAGGTGTAAGACTAGATGTTAAGTGGCATAAAATTGAATTCAGTTCTTACCCTCAGAGCTTTAGGTTTAATTGAAAAATATATTTGATAATGAAAAACCTGAAATACTCAATTTTTCCAATTGCAAGATGAAATGAACTAGTCTAACAAAAAAAAAGATCATCTTTTAATGTGGTGATGATTTATAAATACAAAGTAATAATATGTAACCTCTTGAAGTTGTTTCCTTAACTTTATTTCTGTCCTTCACACTTCACTCATGATAAGCTTATTTAATGCCTTTTGAAAAGGTACAAAATTTAACTTCATTACTTTTCAAATTACCTTGAATTTCAGAATAGTGACAACTTAATGTATATTTGTCTGAATAACTAAAACATCATTACACTGTAAATATCACAGATGAAATTGCAGCAGGCCTTTATGCATTATTATTATGGTGTAACTACTTGTATATAATTAGATATTTTAATTTTAACGGGGTATACATATTTTTCTACATACATTTATATGTGCTGAATATATATTGTAGTATATTATATTTCTGCATGTAATTACATATATATTATAAAACATATATAGATCTATATCAAGCTTCAGTGTAGCTTTTTAAATATATTTATGCTGTTTTATTGCCTTTAAATTGTTTTCTGCTAACTTTTTGCTTGATAAATAAGGCTTTCACTGACAACACGTAAACTACCAACACCTCTTATTTTCTCTTCTCTTCTCTTCCCAACTTGTGTCATCTTTATTTTTACTTCAATAATATGTATTCATAGTAGATAATGTTCACATTTGATTTGTAATTTTTGTCTCAGTCTGTTCAGGCTGCTCTAACAGTACTGAGTAATTTATGAACAATAGAAATGTATTGTTCACAATTCTAGATGCTGGGAAGTCCAAGATCAAGGCACCAGCAGATTTGGTGTCTGGTGAGGGCCCTTTCCTCATAGTTGTTATTTTCTCTGTGTCCTCATATGGCAGAAAGGGAAAAGGGGGAGAACAAGCCACCCCAGGCCTCTTTGATAAGGGCACTAATCCCCTTCCAGGGCACCGAGCCCTCCCTACTTTATGACTTTCCAAAGGCCTTAACTTCCTAACACCGTCACAGTGGGGGTTATGTTTCAACATGCAAATTTCAGAGGAACTCAAACACCTAGACCATAGCAGTTATATATTGTGCTTGGTTTGTAGGCTGATTATAAAAGCTGAAACTTAATAAATGGTGCATAGATACGTGTGTGTGTGTGTATACCTACGTACATACATACATATGTGTGTGTGTGTATGTCAGACTATTAAATGTTCACGGCAGAGCCCAGTCATTTATCTGTTTTCCTTGGAATTTTTAATTTTTGTTTTTCTTGTTTTCTGCTTTTATCATATCCTTTCGGCACCTCCAAGATACCGTATCTGTTCCTTTTTCCTGGAGTCCTTTCTTCCCTGTTATAAATGAGAGTCACCATTCTTGGATCTTATATTATCATCCTTCTTGATTTTTGCCTTCATTTTGCTAGAATGTTTAAGTATTTTCCTAATGAGACTTGGGAGATAAATCCTCTTAAAGTCCTTAAATATCTGGAAATCCCCTCATATTTTTAGCTAGATAGAGAATTCTTGGTTGAATGTCATTTCTCCTCAGAAAAATTGTGATTTCTTTATCGCTGAGGAAATCTGATGTCAGTATGATTCTTGTACCTTTGTATGTGATCTACTTTTTTTCTTTCTGGAAATTTTTAAGCTCTGTCTTTAGTAGTCTGAAATTTTACAATGGTGTAGGTTTTTTTTTTTTTTTTTTTTTTTTTTAATCATCCTGTCCCACATTTAGTGGACTCCTCCATTTTAGAGGCTAGTATCTCCCTTCAGCCCTGGGAAATTCTTTTCTGATCCCCACTGTGGTTTTTCCATTGTCTCTTTCTAGATCTTCTCTTGTTCACCTATTTAATGCTATCTATTTCTCATTCCATCTTCAGTATATTTCATATCTTTGTCTTTCTTAGGGGTGTCTGGGACAGGGTGTCACTGTTGCCCAAGCTGGAGTACAGTGGTGCTATCTCGTCTCACTGCAGCCTGGACTTCCCAGGCTCAAGTGATCCTTGCACCTCAGCCTCTCAAGTAACTGGGACTACAGGCATGTACCACCATGCCTGGCTAATTTTTTAATTTTTTTATAGAGAAAGTGTCTCCCTTTGTTTCCCAGGCTGGTGAAACTCCTAGGCTCAAATGACTCTCCCTCTTAGGCCTCCCCAAAGTGCTGGCATTACAGGCATGACCCACCATATCTGGCCCCTCTTTGTCTTTCCATTCTACATTTTAGGAGATTTCCCAAATTTTTTCCCAACTCACATAGGAAATTTTCATTTTAGCAGTGATGTTCTTAATTTCTGAGAGCTAGTTTGATTCTTTTTCAAAGAAGATTGTTGTTTTATGGCTGTAATAGTGTCTTAAATCTCTTAATGGTATTAATCAGAATTTAAGTTCTCATCTCTCTACTGTGTTGTCTTCACTTAATCTGGGTTTAGTTTTTTTTCTTTGTTTATGCAGCCCTTTCACATTCATATCAGATTTTCTTCAAGTATGAGGTGATCCTTGGCTGTTAGTTTATATTTTAAGGATGAAGTGCCATGAAGGCTGGCTGAAAGCCCTGGGTATGAAAGTGAGACTTATCACTTGGCTGACTTGGCTTTATGATGAATAAGTGAAGACTCAGCTACAACAAGAGAACACTCCCTCATTACCACCTAGTGTTCTGTGTATAGGGGGGTCAGGATGGGAAATGTGGGGGCGGAAGAGAGACTTAAAAATAAACCTGCAGCTACCTGCCGTTTAGGATAGGGAGAGGTTGACTGTTCCATAGACAGATAGCTAATTAAGCCTCTGTGTTCTGGCCTGGTCCTAACTCCTGCCTCCTGTTACCTGCACTTTCCTAAGTCAAGAGCCTTTTTAGGTTTCTGCAGGGCAGATGGGCTGCCGTTTAGTCTACAGCACCCTCCTTGTCCATGAGACTTCAGCTTTCTCCACTCCTTCATTTGTCTGTCACTTCATCTGCTTCTAGCCTTCCAGAAACTCGTTGACATCTGTTGGCAATTAATTGACTTCTTAATTGTTGGTGGATTGTACCTTTTTCATTCATACCTCATTTTTATGGGGTTTCAGGAGACAGAAGTTTCTTTCAGTATAATGCTCAGTCAGCCGTCTTTAAACAAAAGGCCTGGCTAATGTAATTAAGTCAGTATTTATCTATGTGTAAATAAATCACAAAGTTAGAGAATTTTTTTTCTTTATTGAAGTCTGTGTAACAAAGCATCCCTCTGTCTGAGTATCTATTACTAGATTGTGCATTAGCCTAGTTCATCTATATGTGTGGTTTGTATGATTTTGTTTATAACTTTTCTTTGCATGCCAATACAAACAAAAACCAAAAAGCCAGTATAAGTAATTATCTCTTCACTATTTACAGTCATTCTTTATAACTTAGATATGCATTTCTAGTTTCACCTAATAACAATGGCCCTTATTTTGTAAGCCTGCCTCTCTTTCCAACCTATCTTCTTTTGGGCTCTTGAAGTATAATTGTCATTTTTCTTTCTCTCTATTCAGCACTAAACCTTTTTTAATTTAGTGGAGGCTAATTAGAGCAAAAGTTGTCTTTGCTGTTTAATTATCCCTCTTCCATATGAGTCTAATAACATTGTTTCATAATGGGTATTAGGTATTATTTTGTACAGTCAAGGTTAAATTTGCAGATAAAACTCAAAAGAGTTTAGACTTAGCTGAATTTTTATAATGATTTTTAGAAATTCACTTTGGCCCCTTTTTTCTGTTTAATTCATCTTTCTCAGATTCCTATCTAAAAATCTCAAACCACAAATGAAAAGTAAACTAAACACATAAAAATTCAGCCACTTAGAAGAAAAAATTGCTAAGAAATAGAGAACCACTTTCCTAGCATATTCATAGCATTTTTAGCTTGTTTATAACAGTCATACCTAGACAGATCAATCAACTAGGTATGTCATTTCTAAATAATATAGTCATTATAACTCTAAAATTTTGTTTAAACTGGAAATAAATGCCTCATAAATAAGTTGTAATTGTAAGTGGATTTGCAATATTTTACTTTAAATTTTCAGACTGATCATAAGAAATACCTTGCCTTTACTCCCAAAGGTAAGCCACATCTTCAGCCACTGCTAAAACCCCTTTCTTTGTGAATTTCTAAGGATGCAATACTTATTTCAGAAATATTCTGAAGAATTTACTCTTTAACCTCAAAACACCTCACAATCATATGTGTAGCAACTGTGGCTCCTTCAAGTCTCCTAAATCACTCCAAATCAGATTTCTGCCTGCTGTTAAAGTCGCTCTCCTACTAATATTGGCCTTCTGTGTATCTCTCAAACTCTGTGATTTACTTTCTTGTTTTGATAGAAACATTAGGAACATAGGATTGGGGATTGCTGGTGGAGCTGTGACTGGGAGAATGTTCAACCTTACCCTGGAATGTATGCTTGATGATGTATTAGTTGGAAAATAAACTAGATTTTTTAAAACTGTATAATAGTTTTATTTTTCTCACTTTACTATTTTTACATTTTATGGACAAATATTTTTTATCTGCGTAAAAATAGAAAATAACAGTTTCATATAAAATTAAAAATTAAAACCGCAAAGAAATACATAATTGTTATTATGACAGTGTAAGTGCCAATGTCGTTATTTAAAGAGTAAAAATGTATAGAAAATTCCTCCTCCCTTTTACAAAAGATAGAAAAATTTTTTTTTTCCTGGCAGCAAGTGAAATACTGAAGTACTAATATTTTTACACTCTTTAGATCTGAAGACATTAAATTAGTCACAGATTTGTTTTGCAGTTATGAATTTTAAAACATTTTTGTGCTATTTCAGTTTCTTTCTTAAAGGCAGTAGCATATAATCATGAATATGGAAAGCAGCAGACCTCATAAAAATATTTGGTGGTATAATTCTTTTTGTATTATACTTGTGTATCACCATTAATCAGGGGAGAAAACAACTAAATAATTTTTTCCTAATTAAATGGCATAGACTGATAAAAAATGAAATGTGATCAGTCAGTATCTGAAGATCAACCACACATAGCAGTTCTGCCTGATGTGTTTGATTTTCTGATACCAACACAAATATTTAGACTTTAGGCTAGCGAGGTATGTATGAAAGTTGGCTCAAAAAAAACTTCACATGGAAAACAAGTTTTAAAACAAAAATGAACATTAAACTTCTAAGGTGCAAATGACGACCAATAATTTTATCTTTCTTCCTTTGAAGGTACTGTAAATTCTATGAAAAATTCATTTATAAAAATACAACAAAGAATGAATAACATGAATTTTATTTTCTTTTACAATATAAGTTCTTTTTAATAGAAGAAAAAACTACCTGGCTTTCTGATAACTGTAACCTCAGTAAGTAAAACAAATATTTTATATATAATTTGAGGCAAAGTAGTGAGTTTCTTTTTTTTAAAATTATTTATTTTACTTTAGGTGCATACTGTATCTGGCATTTCTCCCCATGTTATACCTCCCCCCCCCCCCCCCTCCCCACCCCCCATTGTCTCTCCCCTACGCCCCTCAACTGTCCCCTGTGTGTGACGCTCCTCTCCCTGAGTCCACGTGTTCTCGTTGTTCAACACCCACCTATGAGTGAGAACATAGGGTGCTTGGCTTTCTGTTCTTGGGTCAGTTTGCTGAGAATGATGGTTTCCAGATTCATCCAAGTCCCTACAAAGGACACGAACTCATCATTTTTTATGGCTGCATAATATTCCATGGTGTATATGTACCACATTTTCTTTGTCCAGTCTGTCATTGATGGGCATTTGGGTTGGTTCCAGGTCTTTGCTATTGTAAACTGTGCTGCAGTGAACATTCGTGTGCATGTGTCCTTATAGTAGAATGATGTATAGTTCTTTGGGTATATATCCAGTAGTGTGATTGCTGGGTCAAATGGAATTTCTATTTCTAGATCCTTGAGAATTCGCCACACTGTCTTCCACAATGGTTGAACTAATTTACACTCCCACGAACTGTGTAAGAGTGTTCGTATTTCTCCACATCCTCTCCAGCATCTGTTGTCTCCCGATTTTTTAATGATTGCCATTCTAACTGGTGTGAGATGATATCTCAGTGTGGTTTTGATTTGCATTTCTCTAATGACCAGTAATGATGAGCATTTTTTCATATGTTTGTTGGCCTCATATATGTCCTCTTTTGAAAAGTGTCTGTTCATATCCTTTGCCCACTTTTGAATGGGGTTGTTTTCTTCTTGTATATCTGTTTTAGTTCTTTGTAGATTCTGGATATTAGCCCTTTGTCAGATGGGTAGATTGCAAAAAATTTTTTGCCAGTCTGTGTCTTTTGATTGGGGGTAAACGGCCATTTACATTCAATGTTAATATTGCTTTGTGTGAATTTGATCCTGCCATTTTGTTACTGGCTGGTTTTCTTTCTCATTAGTTGACTCATTTTCTTCATTGCATTTTTGGTCTTTGCCAACTGGTTTGCTTTTGCAGTGACTGGTACTTGTTCCTTTCCATGCTTAGTGTTTCTTTCAGGAGCTCTTGTAGGGCAGGTCTGGTGGTGACAAAATCTCTCAATAATTG
>PVKV010021900.1:0-36555 GCA_004027835.1 Alouatta palliata | reverse complement strand
GTGCATGTGTCCTTATAGTAGAATGATTTACAGTCCTTTGGATATATACCCAGTAATGGGATTGCTGGGTCAAATGGAATTTCTATTTCTAGGTCCTTGAGGAATCGCCACACTGTCTTCCACAATGGTTGAACTAATTTACACTCCCACCAACAGTGTAAAAGCGTTCCTATTTCTCCACATCCTCTCCAGCATCTGTCGTCTCCAGATTTTTTAATGATCGCCATTCTAACTGGCATGAGGTGGTATCTCAATGTAGTTTTGATTTGCATTTCTCTAATGACCAGCGATGATGAGCATTTTTTCATATGTTTGTTGGCTTCATGTATGTCTTCTTTTGTAAAGTGTCTGTTCATATCCTTTGCCCACTTTTGAATGGGCTTGTTTGTTTTGTTCATGTAAATCTGTTTCAGTTCTTTGTAGATTCTGGATATCAGCCCTTTGTCAGATGGGTAGATTGCCAAAATTTTTTCCCATTCTGTTGGTTGCCGATTCACTCTAATGACTGTTTCTTTTGCTGTGCAGAAGCTGTGGAGTTTGATTAGGTCCCATTTGTCTATTTTGGCTTTTGTTGACAATGCTTTTGGTGTTTTGGTCATGAAGTCCTTGCCTACGCCTATGTCCTGAATGGTTTTGCCTATATTTTCTTCTAGGGTTTTTATGGTGTTTGGTCTTATGTTTAACTCTTTAATCCATCTGGAGTTAATTTTAGTGTAAGGTGTCAGGAAGGGGTCCAGTTTCTGCTTTCTGCACATGGCTAGCCACTTTTCCCAACACCATTTATTAAACAGGGACTCCTTTCCCCATTGCTTGTTTTTGTCGGGTTTGTCAAAGATCGGATGGTTGTAGATGTGTTGTGTTGCCTCCAAGGCCTCTGTTCTCTTCCATTGGTCTATATCTCTGTTTTGGTACCAGTACCGTGCTGTTTTGATTACTGTAGCTTTGTAGTATAGTTTGAAGTCCAGTAGTGTGATGCCTCCAGCTGTGTTATTTTTGCTTAGAATTGACTTGGCTATGCGGGCTCTCTCTTGGTTCCATATGAAGTTTAAGGTGGTTTTTTCCATTTCTGTGAAGAAGGTCATTGGTAGCTTGATAGGGATAGCGTTGAATCTGTAAATTACTTTGGGCAGTATGGCCATTTTCACGACACTGATTCTTCCTAGCCATGAACATGGAATGTTTCTCCATCTGTTTGTGTCCTCTCTTATTTCATTAAGCAGTGGTTTGTAGTTCTCCTTGAAGAGGTCCTTTACGTTCCTTGTTAGTTGTATTCCTAGGTATTTGATTCTCTTTGTAGCAATTGTGAATGGCAGTTGGTTCTTGATTTGGCAGTCTTTAAGTCTGTTATTGGTGTATAGGAATGCTTGTGATTTTTGCACATTGATTTTGTATCCTGAGACTTTGCTGAAGTTGCTTATTAGTTTCAGGAGATTTTGGGCTGAGACGATGGGGTCTTCTAGATATACAATCATGTCATCTGCAGATAGAGACAATTTGACTTCCTGCTCTTAATGTTTATACAGAGTGCTCATAAACATGTTTATGCTACCTCATGGTTTCTTGTGAAAGCCATCCATCTTTCGTTATCTTTTAACCCAGTTCTCCTTTCATCCTACTCATCTGGTCTCGAGTTCCTTCCTTCTGGGGGCTCTGCATCTAGGCTCAACTTCCCGTATAGTGAAACTCACTCTGCAAGACTTCACACGGGAAGGCTCCCAACAATTAACATTTTAAATTTTGCTTAGACCTTCAAAACAAAAATTATACAACATTTCTTATATAAATTGCTTCTTACAACATTTTTCATGACTTTCACAATCTTCGACATGCCTTAACTTTCTTACTTTCTTCTATAACCTTCCTTACTAAAGATATATTCTTATGTCTATAACTTTCTTAGCATTTATTTCTCTCCTTCCTACTTTATCTCTCTCCTTTGTCTTACTTTTTGTCTCTCTCTCTGATCTCCATCTCTTCTTGTCTCTCTTACTCATTCTTCCCCTCTATTTCTCTCTCAATCTTTCTGTTTCTGTCTTGAGAAGTTTTAGCAAAGTGCTTTTCTACAGCTGACTGAAATTTATCTAAATTTTAAAAATTAAGGGTAAATAAGGCTTGTACTAGTAGTGTTGCAGGGTCCTTACTCATGTTCCCCCTTTTTTGTTTTCTGAGCATATTTTTATAATCATTTAAGATATGTAAATTTCTAGTATTTAACCTTTTGAGGTCTTACTGACAGGGAAGTCAATATATATTCAAGATATTTCCAAGGAGAGGACATTTGTACTTTTTCAGGTGCTATGAGTAAACCTCTTAACTATGTATTTGTTATGACAGAGTTCTATAGATTTAAAAGTACTGGCTCCACTGGGGCCGCCAGTAAGATATCATCCAAAAAATAAATAATCTTGCAATTGGGAAATTTCTTTCTACTGGGGAGTAAAGCCTGATCTACATAATACCAACACATAGCAGGACTGTTCAGCATTCCTTGAGGCAGCGCTTTCCAATGAAATTGACAAGGTGGTCTTTTATTATTAATAGCTGATAATGTAAATGCAAATTTTTACCTGTCCTGTTCTGCTAGAGGAATAGTATAAAAACTGTCTTTCAAGTCAATAACAATTATAGGCCAATCTTCAGGGATCACCATGGGGGAAGAGAGGCCCCGTTGAAGAGGTCCCATGGGTTGTAGATTAGCACTGATAGCACATAAGTCTCTATGTAATTTCTCTGCCTTCAGAGGCTACTGTTCTACTTAAATAGGATTTTAAAAGAGCCACGTTAAGGGTAAGGGAGGAAAAACAGTGCCCATTATTAGAATTTAAATTTAACTAGATTTTTAGAAGAGAATTATAATTTGAGATGCTGCTTATATACAAGGAACACATGAAATTTTACTGTGGACCACCCGTGGAGCCAGAGAGCAGCAGCACAGCTCCTGGGCGGTGACCACATTTTGCTTGCCTAGGCACCCATCTTTCGCCTTTGCTGTTTTGCATTTATGTCACTCTCTGCCCCTGCTGCTGGGCAGCTGCTGGGTAGACCTTCCCATGCCCTGCTCCTCCTTAGCAGGTTAGATCTGGTGCACTGGGCCTGGCTCCCTGTCGCCATTGCTGCCCTGCAGGCTGAGTTCCCAGAAGCATTTGCTGGCTCTGGGTTTGTGAGGTTTCTGCTGTTGAGCCTTTCCTTCCACCTACTGCTTGCTTGGCCACCAGCTTCAGCCTCTAATGTTTTTCCGTATTTTTTTATGTACCTGATTGCCTTGTCAATCTTGCACTACTGGGAGGCTAAGAGCTCCTCTTCTAATGCCACTTGCTTAAGACAAGGTTCTATGGCTGTAGGGTATCTCTTGGTTTTTTCCTATCTATTGGAGCAGGGGGCTCAGGCAAAACCTCCATTTCCTCTTTGTTATTTTGACCTGGTGATAACATTACTGGAACCTGTTGCCCTTGTGCATGATACTGTTTAAGATTTCTCCCTAATTGTTCCCAGAGCTTTATGTCTAGCATATTTTCTACTGGAAACCATGGGCTTTGGGAAACAACAGTTTTCATTAGGTCCCTTAACTGAGCCTGTGAAACAGGCTCTACTAGCTTTCAGCAGCTGTTTCAACAGTTTTATCAGCTGAGCTGGTAACTGTTGTCCCATGATGAAACCCTAGCCTGAACAATCCCCCTAGGATGTAGTAATCTCAAGAGGGTACCAATGACTTACTGACTTGCTGACTGCACAGTCTCTTTTCACCTCTGTTTTCGGGGATTCCATCATGATCTTTTGTAGCATTGCTTATCATGGGGTCACCACCTGCCAGGGTCTGCTCTGCAGACCCTAGCTGCACGATGAATGAATAAATTCACTCAGACACGAGATTCAGTGAATGAGTGGGGTGGGGTGTCTGAACCACTCACCTGAAGGAGTTAATAGCAACTAATCCTGACACACTGGCCTTCCCAGCCTTTATTCAGCACATATTAAATGACAGAGGCTTTGAGCCAACACCACTAGATGGTAAAGATTAAAGGCCAGGTTCCAAGGCCTAAAGCAAACACCATTAGTCAGTAATACACCTGGTTGACCTCCCTATGCCTCCACCCAAGAGAGCCATCCAGAATGATCAAAGGTTAGTTTTAGGACCACATGAGTAAACAAGTTAGTCAGATAAACTCCCCACATTCCTTTGTTTCTACTCTAATTTATTTAACTAAGGGGACGAGGCTGCCTTCAGCCAAGTACTATAATAAAAACACTCAGGCCTTCCAAAAAAGTTTGTGTATACTCTCTATAACTAAAATTTCTCGCACCAGCCTGACTGCACCCCCACAGATCCACCTAATAGGAGCTGCCCCCTTAGACAGAGAAGAGCAACTAGCCAGCTATGATTCTTCCAGGGGGAAGCCAAGGGGTATAAGCACCTGGCCTCACTCTCCATCTCTCTGATCTCCTGTGCCCACTGGTTAACTGCCTGAGAGCAAGGGAGTCCGTTGATGCTGCCTGTCCAGAGAGCAAGGGAACCCACTGATGCTGTTTATCCAGGTTAGCCTCCTGGGTCTCTCATTCCCAGGGTAGAGACAGGTAGATGGCAGGCCTGAAGAGATAAATCCAATACACATTGCTTAAAAGCAAACAAAATAGCTTTAAAAGGACCAGTCCAGAACTGGCTTTTGGGTGAAAGTATATCCCACAACTCATAGTCCAATCATCTAGCCTATTTTATTTTGGTGTCATCCTTGCTGGTGTGTAGGACAAGGATCTTTGGGGGAGTGGCATATTTGTCTACTCTTTATTTCAGAGTTGTCTATGTGAGTAATAAACTGTCTGAATCTGAAAATATCTTGCTGTATTTTTACTTGCCGAATCAGGCCTTGCCTTGCCTTCCCTTGTATGTGTTTGACGTAGAATACTACTTCCCCCTCCAAAATCTGTAGGTCCAAGTTCTAAGCAATTGACATGGTTCTGCTGAGTTTAATACTGTATATGTAAACTCCAAATGATCACATTTTATTACTTATCTATGTTACATGGAATTTAATTGGGAAAGCTTGGCTGGGCATGGTTGGTGGCTCACGCCTGTAATCCCAGCACTTTGGGAGGCTGAGGTGAGAGGACCACTTTAGCACTGCAGTTCAAGACCAGCCTGGGTAACAGAGCAAGATGCTATCTCAGAAAAATTTGGAGAGCTCTTGGTAATACAGTGCTAAGTCTATGTCAAAGACATGAAGGCATGGAGAGCTGTCTCCATGAGCAGCTGACATTGCTACATCAGAGGAGGTCAGATGGACTTTCTGGTCAGGGTCACCAACACAGGATGTGAAGGATGTGCCAACCAGTGGACTTTGGGCTTCACTTTGAGTCATAGAAACACCCTCCCCTGCCCAGGCTCCATAGGAACTGTGACAATGTGGTGTTAAAAATCAACATGTCCTTCAAAAAAGCCTAAAGTATGACAACTTAGAAACACAAGAGGATTCCCTAAGCCACCAGCAAATAAGAAACAAATTTAAAGCATCTGTGTGAAATCTCTCAGAATCTTTGTGAGTTAAAATCAGAGGAGATGTACAAGCTAAACTGATGCAAGCCCCCCATTTTACAGATCATAAAACTGAGGCCAAGGGAGGGGAGGATCTTGCTTATGTTCACCCTGCAAGCTGGTGGCACAACCAGGACTAGCCCCAAGCCCATCCCTAACTCTCCCTACTCTTTTAAGAGCATCACACTTTCCTTTTCTCATTCTTGCTGCTCCTAAGCGCTCATCTGTTGGATTTTGCATGTGTATTCCATTGTATCTAGTCCTCCTACCATTGCCCTGGTTAAAGCTGTTTTTTCTCTTGCCATGATGTTGATGATGGTGATAACAATATTAATAATAGCAGCATTCACATTCCTGTGCAACATCACCACCCTCTATCTGCAGAAGCTTTTTGTCCTTCCACTGAAACTCTGTGCCCACTGAACACTGATCCCCCATTCCTCCTCCCCTAGTCCCTGGCCACCACCATTCTATGAATACTTTCTCTCTCTAAGAATCTGATTTCTCTAGGCACCTCATCTAAGTGGGATTATACAACATTTTGTCATTTTGTATCTGGCTTATGTAACTTGAGTGTCCTCAAGCTTGATCCGTGTCATAGCAAGTGACAGAATTTTATGCCTTTTTAAGGCTGTATAATATTCCATTGTAGGTATGTGCCGTATTTTGTTTATCCACTCACCAATTAGTGGACATTTGAGCTGTTTCTACCTTTTAACTATTGTGATCAATGCTGCTATTAACATTGGTGCACAAATATCTGAGTTCCTGCTTTCAATTCTTCTAGGTATATATACAGAAGGGGAATTGCTGGATGACATGGTAGTTCTGTTTTAATTTTTTGAGGAACTGCCATCCTGTTTTCCACAGTCGCTGCATTATTTTACATTCCTACCAGTAATGTGCTCCAAGTTCTCCACATTCTTGCTAACACTTATTTTCTGCCTTTGTTTGTTTGTTTGTTTGTTTGTTTGTTTGAGATGGAGTCTTGTTCTGTCATCCAGGCTGGAGAGAAGTGGCACAATCTTGGCTCATCACAGCCTCCGCCTCCCAGGTTCAAGCAATTCTCCTGCCTCAGCCTCCCAAGTAGCTGGGACTACAGGTGCCCACCACCACATCCAGCTAATTTTTATATTTTTAGTAGAGATGGGGTTTCACCATGTTGGCCAGGCTGGTCCCAAATTCCTGACCTCAGGTGATCTGCCTGCCTTGGCCTCCCAAAGTGAGCCACTGTGCCCAGCTTTATATTCTGCTTTTTGATGATAGCCATCCTAATGGATGTGAAGTGGTAACTCACTGTACTTATGGTGCCATTTTTAGTGGCTGCGTTATACTCCGCTGTATGTGACCTGCAGCGTAGTGTAGTGTTTAAGACTCTAAGGACAAGCTACCTCAGTTCAAATCTCAGTTCCATCACTTAGTATGTGAACTTAGGCAAGTTCCTTAACTTCTCTGTACCTCAATTTATTTATCAAATGGGAATTATGATAATAATAGTTCATACTCATAGGGTTGAGATGAAGGTTAAGTTAGTTAACATATGAGCAACGGGAGCCATCTCAGAGTGTTGAGCGAGGGATTCACAGGGATGGACCTGCATTCTGAAAAGTTTTTCTTCAGCAATGTTCACTTTGCTGCCCTGGTGCAGGAGGGCAGAAAACAGGTAGCTGGCTTCACGCAGTGATGGGATATTCTTAGAGTCAGTGGAATCGAGGTTAGAGGGACAAGGGAGGAGAATGTGTGCATGAGAATTGTGAAGGAGGACCCTGGATTTGAAATTGGCCAACAGAGAGATGAAAGCAGGTAGAAGAGGCCATGAAGGGGCCAGGGAGGGACTGGTCCTCCAGATGAGTACAGAAACCTGCTGCCATCATGGCTCTTGAGTAGGAAAGCAGAACAGGAGGTGCGTGGAGGTGTGACTGGAGAGGTTATAACATACTCTAATAGATTCTGCATTGTAGTGTGATTACGGACTTCGGCTTGGGCCGGAATGATGATCACAACACCAGTGAGAATTTCCATTTATATGCAATGACCTTCTTCCAGATACTGCATTTGGTGTTTTACAATTATCTAGTTTCCTTGAACCAGTTCTGAGAGGGAAGAATGATTCCTCTCATTTTAGAAATGAGCAAAGTGAGGTCCACGACCCCAGAGGATGTGTCCATATCCAAAGCAGGCCAAGAAGTCATTAATCATGGACTCTGGTGCTCAGGAAGAATAAGGTACATGCAGAAAAAATCTCATGTCTGTTGGTAGTTTTGGCTTCCTTATCCCACCATTTTCAATCACCCATGTTTACATAAGGCCACACCACTGGGCTGGAATGCCCAACTGTGGCCCCTCTCAAGACAGCAGGATAAACAGAGCGTCTGCTCCAAGTTGAACAACAAGGCACACTCCCTCAGCACTAACCCGCATACAGCGTGCCTCTGGATAACTGAGACTGTGGGGACACGGCCCCTTGCAGATTAAGGAAGCAGGAGTATTTTTCTGGGCAGTAGGTCTTGGAAGTTGAGTAGTACTTAGGAAGCTACCGACCCTGGAGACGGGCGTCCACTGGAGCCAAAGATTATTCTGTCCCCGTGGGGAGGCATCCGTCGCTGTTGAGCGAGGCGGTCGGGCACCGCGGAATGCTGAGCATGGTTTGTGCCCCTAAAGAGAACCGATCGGCAAGAAGCTGGAGGTGGGTAAACAGGCGGCGCAGCACTTCTTGCAGTGTGTGTGCATGGCGCGGGGCGTCTGCAGGTCCAGAGTGGGGTGCTGGGGCAGGCCCCCACTCGGCTTCGTCCCCACTCGGGACAGGCAGCGGCTCCGTTGACCCGGACGGGCTGCGCACGGTGCCGCTGTCGTGCCTGCGCGAGAGCGCCGTGTCGCCGCCCGACGAGGAGCCGGACCGGCTGACGCTGGCGCCGTTCGAATGGCCGACAAGGACGGCAGCGGGACCATCCCCTTCGAGGAGCTCCGGGACGAGCTGCAGCGCTTCCCCGGAGTCACGGAGAACCTGACCGTCCGCTACGCCGGGTCTCGGGCGCTGGCACTGTCCGCAGCGGCGTGAGACCCCCGGCCGCAAGTGCGCTCCGCCCCGCCCTGCCCGCCCCACCTCAGCCCTCGCTCGTGTGTCCCGCGGGGCAGCTGTCTTCACGGCCTTCGTTTCCTGCAGCGTCTCCGCAGAATCCGCTCACGGTATGAGGCACCTACTGTGTGCTGAGCACTTTCGCGGAGACCAGTGCGTTTTATATCAACGCTCATTTTACAAAAGGAAATGACTTCGCCTGAAGTAAGCTGCCTGGGATCACACACATACCTAACAAAGGTAGTTATTTATGCAATCAGTGTTTGAGCGGCTCCTGTGCACCGCACACTGTTCTGAATAACGCAGTGACTGAGGTCCCCACCCTGCTGGGGCCCCGTTCCAGACGGAGAGACATGTCACTCACACCAATAAACAAACACACGAACTGGAGAAGCACAAAATTAATACGTGCTGTGGAGAAAATAAGAGTGGAACAACAAGCCCCAACACTCCAAGCCCTGAATAGAGCCGGTTTTGTAGTTAATTCTTCCTGTGTATTAACTTTTTTTTTTTTTGAGACGGAGTCTCACTCTGATGCCCAGGCTGGAGTACAGCGGCATGATCTCGGCTCACTGCAACCTCCGCCTCCGGGGTTCAAGCGATTCTCCTGCCTCGGACTCCTGAGTAGCTCGCATTACAGGCGCCCACCACCACAGCCAGCTAGTTTTTGTATTTTCAGTAGAGATGGAGTTTCGCCATGTTGGCCAGACTGGTCTCGAACTCCTGACCTTAAGTGATTCGCCCGCCTCAGCCTCCCAAAGTGTTGGATTATAGACGTGAGCCACCGTGCTGGGCCCCTGTGTATTAACTTACTTGGGGTTTACTTACCAAAACATATTTCAGATTCTTCCATCCTTTTCGATTGCCTGTCTTAACGTTGGAGAGTAAAGAGAAGTAATGAAAAATAGCCGTCGTGGTAACATCAGCCAGACCGGAGTCCCCTTTCAACTCCACGGAGCTGTGCAACTGTGACCAAGTCACTTGACCTCTCTGTTTGCTGGTGTGAAGGAAGCCGGTCTGCTTGCCAGCTGCGGTGGACCACAGCTGGAGGGGGTCTTTAGGTTCAGGCACACGTGGTCCCCGCCCCACCGCGCCCCTCTGAGCGGAGCCCGCCTCTCTCGCAGCGCTGCCCACTGGCCGACGCCCCCCGCCTCCCGCCCACACCCGCGCCGGCCACGCCCGCTGACCCGAGCCTACTGGCACAACCCCCGCAGCCAGCTGCTCTGCCTGGCCGCCTCCGCAGGCCTCCACGTGCTGCTCTTCGCGCTGGCGGCCAGCGCGCACTGGGACCTCGGCACCAGCGTCATGGTGGCCAAGGGCTGCGGCCAGTGCCTCAACTTCGACTGCAGCTTCATCGCGGTAGGCTGTGCCAGTACAGGCGGGGAAGCAAGCAGGGGCTCCGAGGGGGGCTACTCCTAGACAGAGCGACCCACAGAGGACACCTAAAATGCCAGGGCAGGGTGGCACCTTAGAAATCAGCTGGGCCAATGCCCAGAGGTGGTGGATGCCGCCCAGAGAGGGACAGTAGCTTGTCCACGGTCACACAGCCAGTAGGTAATAACATAACTGGCATTTTTGTGCACTATGCACCAGGCACGGTGCTGAGTAGGCTCCATTTGATCTTCACAACTCCCCTATGGTGGGGTCCTGTGCAGGTCCACCTTCAAGAGGAAACCCTATAAGAGGCCTTGAATACCAGATCATGGTGTTGGCATGTGGTTCTCTGACTAGCAGATGAGGTCTCTAAGAGGTGGTTTTTAACCCAGATACAATGGCGCAGTCTCAGGATCTCAGCTCACTGCAACCTCTGCCTCCTGGGTTCAAGCAATTCTCCTGCCTCAGCCTCCCCAGTACTGGGATTACAGGCAACCACCACCACACCCAGCTAATTGTTATATTTTTAGTAGAGACGGGGTTTCACCATGTTGGCCAGGCTGGTCTTGAACTCCTGACCTCATGATCTGCCCACCTTGGCCTCCCAAAGTGCTGGGATTACAGGCATGAGCCACTCCACTTGGCCTCTAAGAGTTTTTAATCACACAACTCCTCCCATTAAAACACCTATTATCATTAGCTAATAGACTTAAGGCACAAAGTATCTAACTACAGGGGAAGATTCATCATTGACAAGCAGGAATGCCTACCTCTAGCTCAGATATGCTTCTAGATATCAGCTTCTTATTAGAGTGGGTTTTATGGGTTTTATTTTACCTTTATTTTTATTATTTTTTAATCGTTAATTTTAATTTTTGTGGGCACATAGTAGGTGTATATATTTGTAGGGTACATGGGATGTTTTGATACATACAAAGTGTAATAATCACATCTTGTAAAATGGGGTACCCATTCCTAGAGTGGGCTTTGCGTTAACAGTGTAACCAGCTGACAGAGTTCATTCCAGGAGTGGGAGGCGTGTGACTTATTTTCTTGGTCACTTGCTCTTGCAATATCAACACAACTGTCAATCTGTGGTTTCTCTGCCGGGAAACTTTTAAAGCTACTTGTCCTTCCTGTGAGGGGTAGTTAGCTGAGTTTCGGTAACGCCAAACACCGGAACCTGCAAGTCCACATCCTTGGCACGCATAAATATACTGAAAGCAAATGAGGAATGAGAGGACCCCAGTCAACCACTCTGCGTTTGGGAAAGTCTGCTCCTCCTACAAGGTGCCTCGAGAACTAACATGGCACGCGCCCGTCTGACATATGGATTAAATGAGGGCACCAAGTCAACAGAGATTTTTTATTTATTTATTTAATTTATTCTGTCTATCTGTCTATCTATCTATCTATCTATCTGTCTATCTATCTGAGACAGGGTCTCTGTCTTTCACCCAGGCTGGAGTGCATAGCTCACTGTAACCTCAAACGCCTAGGCTCAAGCAATCCTCCGGCCTCAGCCTCCTAAGCAGCTAGAACTACAGGAGCGCGCCACCATGCCCAGCTAATTAAAAAAAAATTTTTTCTGTGGAGACAGGGGTCTTGCGGTGTTACCCAGGCTGGTCTCAAACTCCTAGGCTCCAGTGATCCTCCTGTCTCAGCCTTCAAAAGTGCTGGGATTACTGGAGTGAGCCACTGTGCCTGTCCTGTATATTAAATATAGTAAAAGCATAGGTGTTTCTCATGTGTTTAGATAAAAATGAATACAAATAGACATTCTGTAACTTTCTCTTCCCACCTGAGTTCTGGAGACCCTCCTCTAGAGACCCCAGCTGTAAACCAGGGGAGTTTGTGTGTGTGTCCTGTTCAGAAAGCACAGGTAGCTTGGAGGCTGCAGGGAGATGGCTGGGAAAAGGGGACGAGGCCGACACAGAGTGAGGCGGGGCTCTCTGCCACTCTGCCTGGCCAGGTGCTGATGCTCAGATGCTGCCTCACCTGGCTACGGGCCACGTGGCTGGCTCAAGTCCTACCACTGGACCAGAACATCCAGTTCCACCAGCTCATGGGCTAGGTTGTGGGGGGGCTGTCTCTCGTGCGCACTGTGGCTCACGCTGTGAACTTTGGTGAGTGATCTGGGGCCGGGTTGGGTTGGGGAGAACCTGGAGCAGCTCCAAGCCCAGGATACAGGGCCCAGCCCCTGAGTGCCCTGCCTGCTCAAAGGGGAGAGAAGGGTGCCCTGGATAAACCAATGCTGTGGACAAAAGTTTCTGCCTGTGCTGGTATCTGATGGTGCAGGGTGGGGATCCCAAGGGAAGGTCGAGTGGGAAGAGCTGGTCTTGCAGTCCTTCAGATTTCTGGGCTTGTTTCCAGCACTCCAGGCTCAGGCGGAGGCCAGCCCTTTCCAGTTCTGGGAGCTGCTGCTCACCACGAGGCCTCGCCTCGCAGTGGCCTCCCCGACAGGCGTCGCTCCGCTGCTGCTCCTCCTCATGTTCATCTGCTCCAGCTCGGGCATCCGCGGGAGCGGCCACTTTGAGGTGCTCCAGTCCCTGCCCTTTTGCTTCCCGCAAGGCCAGGGTTCTACCTTCATTTCTTTCTGTGTCCCCTCTGATTTATTCCAGAGCCCAGGAAGGTCCCAAGCCGGTCTGCGTGTTATTTGCCTGTGATTTCTGGCCTGCTGCTGGGTTCTGCCACGGACTGTAGTTTGTGTCTGCCAGGTGTAGATGTTTTGCTGTAGAAGTGTCTGCCTTTTTGCTGGCTTATCCCTTTAACCTATCTGGGTTAAGTCGGGCTTAAAACAGCACAAGGAGGGGAAGAAACACAGGCTCAGCAGGTTTTGAATCCTCGCTCTTCTGCTTACCGGTCACTCCACCTTTCCAACCCTCAGTTTTCTCATCTGTAAAATGGAGGTGTAATTCTCAATGTTATTTTGGGAATTATAGGTGATAATACTTGTACAACCACTAACTATATACCTAGCCTGTAGGTGCTCTGAAAATATCAGTTCCGTCTCTCCAGCCTCCTCAAGACGCAGAAAGTCACAGAGGATTTGGTTTGGAGACCTTGACAGTCTCCTGACCTGGGCACATCAGAAATAGAGATATGAATACCTACTCTGGGCCAGCAACAAGCCTTTGAGGTAGGAATCAGAATCCTCATTTGACCGAGGAGGAACCTGACACTCAGAAAGTAATAAAATTGGCTAAGATCCCATAGCTTCAGCAGGTGCTAAAATTGCCTTCCACTATTTCTTCTCCACTCCCAGGAAGCCATTGCTGTCTTTTCTTTCTTCCTTCCGAGAATGGGTCAGGGGGTAGGGATATTGATACTCATGATCCCAGTGGGGGCATTCCACTCTGCCCAGAACCTCCCAGGCAGATGTCTCAGATGTTTGCCTCTGGTATCAGAAATCTTCCCTTAAAGGCTCCCTTGGCCAAGCCCTCAGAAAAAGAATCTTCCCAACCCCAGCTTCTTACCCAATCCCATCCCCAGGAAAGAGTCAAGGCTCTGGGCACTGTCCTGGCTTTGAGGCTAACCCTGAGTCCTGGCTCTGTTCCACCCCTGAGGCCTTGAGCTCTGGAAGTTTACTGCCCCTCATCCCCCACCCCACAGGTGTTCTGTTGCACTCACCTGTCCTACCTCCTCGTGAGGGCTCTGCTGATCTTTCGTGGGCCCAACTTCTGGAAGTGGCCGCTGGTTCCTGGAATCTTGTTTTTCCTGGAGAAGGCCCTCGGGCTGGCAGTGTCCTGCATGGCAGCCGTGTCCATCATGGAAGGCAACCTCCTCCCCTCCAAGGTACAAAGGGTGGTGGGGGAGGCCTTTTCCATCTCACCCCAAGGGACAGTTGGTGGGGTAGAATAGTAGGGTGCCCTGTCAGACCCCCAAGAAATAGGAAATAGTGTAGCTGCAGCCCCACTGCTAAGGAGGAGACAAGCAAAATGCAAGACCCAGTCTGGCCCTCCAGGAGGGAGACTCTAGGAAGATGAATGACAGGGCAGGCAATACACCTCTAAAATCCAGGTTTGGGGAGAGCGTTCTCCTTCAGCTCAGTAAGCATCACTCAGTAGTCCCTACAGGGTGCCAGGCCCTGAACTAGGTTAGAGACACAGAGAAGGTCTGCACTGTCCTGCTTTCTAGGGGAGCCAGCCCTTTCATTACAGTGTAGGGCTGTGTTGCCGAAAGAAGTAGAATGCCTGGAGGCATTAAACCCTTTGTCTTTGGGAGGTCTGGGAAAGCTTCAGAATGAGGGAGAAGATGCCATATTAGGGTTTTGAGGGATGAATAGGAGTTTGTTGGATAGAGAAGACAAGGAAGGGTATTGCTGGCAGAAGGAACAGCACAGTAAAGACACAGAGTTGTGAAAGGGTATACTGTGCTTGGGGGACCACAGGTGATTTAGCATAGCTTGGGCTAAGTTGCCAGGAAGAAGCCAGAGAGGTGAGCAAGGCCTGATCCTGAAGGGCCTCCTGAGCTGGGAGACCCACCCTTGCAGGCCATGGGGAACCCCTGAGCATGCTGGGAGGAGATAGTGGTATTAAGCTGGTACCATTTATATTCTAGTTAGATTTCTTCAGTGCTCTGTGGAAGGTGGCTTGCAGGGGGCTTGTGGTGAGGTTCTTGCCAATGCAAAGATGAGAGTTCATGAGGGCAGTGGCCATGGGATGGAGGGAGGTGAATGTCACAGAAAGACTCAAGAAGTAACTGCCAGCCGGGCGCGGTGGCTCACGCCTGTAATCCCAGCACTTTGGGAGGCCGAGGCGGGTGGATCACGAGGTCAAGAGATCGAGACCATCCTGGTCAACGTGGTGAAACCCCGTCTCTACTAAAAATACAAAAATTAGCTGGGCGTGGTGGTGCGTGCCTGTAGTCCCAGCTACTCGGGAGGCTGAGGCAGGAGAATTACTTGAACCCAGGAGGCGGAGGTTACGGTGAGCCGAGATCGCGCCATTGCACTCCAGCCTGGGCAACAAGAGCGAAACTCTGTCTCAAAAAAAAAAAAAAAAAAAAAAAAAAAAGAAGTAACTGCCTATGTTTTGGGGCTACAGAGAGGATGGAGTCTAGGATGCCTCCCAGGTGTCTAAGTTATGCCACCTGTGGAGAAAGGGAAGGCAGTTGTAGGTGGGCTCGGCTCTGGACACACTGAGTTGGAGGACCTGGGAGGCTGAAGGATGAGGCTGTGCTGTGTGTCTAGGCTGTGGCATCCAACAGCATCAGCTGCATTCAGATCCCACAGTTTCTTACCTGGTGGCCTTGGGAAGTTGCTTGACCTCTCTGAGCCTCCACTTCTCATCCCTAAAGTGGAGAGAAAATAATACCTGTCTCATGGAGTTGCTATGAGGCCTACAGATGAAACACAGTGCTCCAAAGCAAGGTCCAGAAGGGTGTTGTTATCCAAGGAGAGATGCCCACTGGTGACTGGAATGCTGGCCAAGGCCTTGCCGAAGTTCCTAGAAAGGGCTGGAGCGGCCACATAGGCCTCACAGAGGGTCCACTAAAAAGCAGTGCTTACACCCTGAGAAGCGGGAGAAAACCAGGGGCCCCACTTCAGAAACAGCCTGGCTGCCCCCTCTAGGATTGTTGCCCACTACCAGATTGGCAGGTTGGCTGCTAGGGTGGGCCCCCACTCAGAAGCACAGAAGAGTGTCGTGTCTTGGGGGCTGTCTGTCTTATGGAGGAGGGCAGCCCAGCCTCTGCCCTCTTGTCCTGGAGCCCCTGGTGGCTTTGGGCCTGCAGGAATGACACTGATCTCCTTCCTCTCTCCCAGGTCACTCGTCTCCTCATCAGGCGGCCCCCTTTCTTTCACTATAGACCTGGGGACTACTTGTATGTGAACATCCCCACCATCGCTATGAGCAGCACCCCTACACCATCTGCAGTGCTCCTGAGCAGAAAGGTAACAGCCACCTCCTCCAGTCACTCTGCTCATATTCATTAAGTTCCCACCATGGGCCTCAAGTACAGGCTGGGAACTCGGAACACAGCGCTGAGCATGGCCAAAAACACAAAGTCAGCCTCCAAAAGCTGTCTCTGAAGTGGGAGCAGGCATGCAGACACCGACTGTCCTGGCAAGGGCTGTACCTGCTGCAGCGAAGTCTTACGGGGAGGGCCTGGCTTGGCGGGGAGAAGCCTTTGCAGACACAGGGGCATTCAGCTGGACTTTGAATGATTAGTAGGAGTTTACCGGATAGGGAAAGAGATGGGGAGGAGGCAGAGGAAAAAGCAGAAGTAAAAACATGAGGACCTGGAAACTCAGAAGAGGCCTGTAGCTAAAGCTACAGTGGGGAGCAGGAAGAATACCAAGGAAAGAAGGGAGGGACACGCAGAGAGAGAAAAAGAGAGAGCATGAAAGACAGGTGACGTGGCTGAGCTACGATGGGACTAAGGAGGACTTCAGAAGCAAAAAAAAAAAGAAAAAAAAAATAAAGGGCTAGAGTTGAGAGCAGGAGATGCCCTGCACCCTCCTCACTCTGGTCTCATGGGTTCTATTCGGTACCCCTCAGCAGAAGAGTCACGCCACCTCATGCCACATTTCCATCAGTCGTTCATTCAACAGAGGACCTTAGTAACCACCTGCCACATCCCAGGCGCGGGTGCCATGAAGGCAGTTGGTACCACCATGGACTGAGTGCCTACTGTGTGCAAAGCCACTGAATGGTAGGAGGGCCTGTTTCGGTGAGACTTTGGCCTGATGGAGGTGGCAGGGTCCCCACCTTTAGAGAATTCCTAGTGGACTACTCTGATTCTTTTTTTGGTACATGGGTCTGAATCCTTACTAAGCTCAGGCTGACTTCATTGAGAAAGATCTCAAGGTCTGCACCAGAGAGAACAGCTGTCCTGTGGCTATGGCTGCTAGTTTGGGTCTGAGGAAGGGCATTCAAACCAGGACTTGGGGGCTGAGGCCCAGCACCAATCCCTCCAGTGGGGTGAGGCCTGCTCCCTGGTGCCAGTCCCTATGGACCCCCTTTCCCCTCCCATCCTTCTCTTGCTCAGACACTATCTGGCTGCACATCCGGTCCCAAGGCCAGTGGACAAACAGGCTGTATGAGTCCTTCAAGGCATCAGACCCACCGAGCTGTGGTTCCAAGAGGCTGTCGAGGAGCGTGGCGATGAGAAAGAGTCTGAGGTTGTCCCAGGTAGGTGGCTACTGGAGGGAAGGGGTCCACCCTGCTGGCAAGCTCACAGAGACCAAGCTGCCTCCTCCTCAGTGAGCATCAATTATTGAGCAACTGCTGTATACACAGATGGCAGCACAAGGGGGTTAGGCAACTTCTGACTCTGTAATCCAAGAACCTTCTTGAAGTCTGACCACCCCAGATCCTTCCCAGTCTGATGTCCCCCATTAGAAGAGGGAGAGAGTAACAGAAAGAGAGTGGAAATTGAGATCAGAAAAACCCACCTCCAGGTCTCTGCTCTAACACTTTCCAACTGTATGGCCTTGGGCATGTCCTTTAGTTTGTTCATCTATAAAATGGAAGCAGTTTTCTCTGTTGCTTACCTTTCTCCTATGACTATTTTAAAAACCAGCCGAATGAATGCGCATAAAGCATTGTGTGAAATAGGCAGCATGGTCCGGGTGGGCCCTCGTCATCATCATCATCACCATCAGCAATGTTGTTCTCTTTTGACCCTCGAAACCTATAGAGCAGATGAGTTGCTGGTGCCATCAAGGCTTTGGGGGACCAGAGAGACAGAGCAGCTGCAGAAGAAATAAGAATAGACATTGAAGCTGAGGGTGGCTGAACTCAAACTAAGTAGACTGTGCCTCTTGGCTGGGAGACAGGTTAACACATGAAAACCCTGCCACAGGAGGTGTCCCCAGGCCTGGCCCAACCCTGTCTTGCCATTGGGGAATTTAAAGTCTAGGGTTGAAATCTAGGTGGAATCCTGCTTGGCCAGACCAGAGGACCTGTCCAAGATCACACCAGGAGCAAAGCTCTGGGATATGCAGGGATAGGTAGGAAAAGCAGAACGTTCTCTGCTGTTAATCAGGGAAACTTCCTGAAGGAGGAAGCTGACTTTCAAAATCAGATGAGTCGTGGCACACTGTGGCCCAGTGGGTTAAATACACTAAAAGCTGTTTCTTTGGGACCTCAGTCACCTCTGCCACTATAAATTGGCACAATCCTTCTGGCAAGCAGTCTGGCCATATGTATCAGCATTTTGAATATGTATACCTACACGCCCAGCAACTCCATTTGAGAGATGTATTCTTAAAAGCTAATTGGGGGCTGAGCGCGGTGGTCCAAACCTGCAACCCCAGCACTTTGGGAGGCCAAGGCTGGCAGATCACCAGGTCAGGAGATCGAGACCATCCTGGCCAACGTGGTGACATCTCTACTAAAAATACAAAAATCAGTGGGGTGTGGTGGCGCACACCTGTAGTCCCAGCTACTTGGGAGGCTAAGGCAGGATAATTGCTTGAACCCAGGAGGCGGAGGTTGCAGTGAGCCAATATCATGCCATTGCACTCCAGCCTGGATGACAGAGCAAGACACCATCTCAAAAAAAAAAAAAAAAACTAATTGGACAGGTGTACACAAAATATAGTAATTCCCTTGTTCATTTAGCAAATATTTATGGAGCACAGCATCTACTGTTTTCCAGGTTCTGTTCTAGACGCTGGAGAGCTATCAGAAAGCAACATGGGCATAGTCCCTGCTGACCTTCTGGTGGGGAGACAGACAATGAATGAATAAAGTATGTGCATAATATGTCAGGTGATAGTAAATACTATAAAGAAAAATAAGTCAGTGTCAAAGGTAGGGATGGGAAAAGTGCTGTTTCAGAGAGGGTGGCTGTTCACAATAATGAGAAAATGAAAATCATCAAAATGCCCAACAATAGGGAAAAACCTAAATAAACTGCTGATCGCCTTTACAATAAAACAATAAATCCCCTAAAAGAAAAGAAGACGTAGTAAGTGGAAAAGGCACGTTACTAAAAAGGATGCTCCATTTATGTCAAAGTGTTGTGTGTATCTGTGTTAGGAAGAAAATCTATAAGGGCATAGAGAAAATATTGAGTAGTTATGTGCTCTGACACTTTTTTCACTTGATTGTTTAATAATTTCTATATCTATAGTTTTAAAGCTAACATTGCCGATTTGTGATTTAAATAATAAAGCAATTTCTGTTTTGAAACAAAGTGGAGTGTACAGCCCTGCCCATCCACCCCTGTATCTCAGCACAGGGCGTTAGGGACATTACTGGAGCTGAAGTCCTACAGGCCGAGGGGAGATCCCTGGCCGCAGGACGAAGAACAGGTGTACACGGAGGCAAAGAGGAGACTCAAGCATAGCGGGAAGCCCCTTCTGAAGACAGTGGCCTAGTGAGGCTGAGGAAGGTGGGACTGGAGGCAGGAAGCTCAGCTGGCTTATCTTCTCAGGAACTGTGGGGCCTTGGAACCTTGCCTTAAGGGCAAGCCATGTTGAGGAAGGACCACACATCACCTGGGTGTCTCTGAGGCCAATGATCTGCCTGAAACCTTCCTAACATTTGCGTGATAACTGCAGTAATGCTCACTACTTAGTTTTTCTCTTACATCCCAACATGACTTTAAACTTAATTGTATTTCAAAAGGAGTCTTAAGATTATTATGTCTAATCGAAAACAGTATTGTGTGCCATGAACAGAGGATAGCTTTGAAAGTAAAAACAATGAAAATCAATGTTATTAAATTCTTGTTAGACGCTCCTGCCTGCTAAGGCTCCAAGCGAAAGGTAGTGTTCCGCATTCTTCTCTCTCCCTCCCTCCCTCCTTTCCTTCCTTCCTTCCTTCCTTGCTTTTGTAAAAAGGAAGGAAAAAAGAGAAGAGATTAGTGTTAGAGTGGTGGTAAAGATGCGTTAGCCTGAATGAAACACTTTCTCATTGCCATCAGAAGGACTAAAGAAAATTGAAAGCAGAAGAGGTCGCTCACAGGATTCCTCCCAAACCACACCCCACACCAGGGGAGCAGCCTTCAGTCACCTCTGGACAAGGAGACAACACGGCATAATGTTACGATCCTGGACAGGGAGCAGGAGACCCAGGCTCTACCCAAACTCTGTGGGAACGTGGGCACGTCCTTCCCATGCTCTCAGCCTGGAGGATTGCAAAGGTCACTCCTAACTCTGCCTCCTGCCCTAGAGCAGGAGATACCATAGTCTTCTTCAGGCCTGTTGTGAGGTCTGCCTCGTTCACCTTCCAGAAAGAAAGGCATTGACTCAGACAGGGCCATCTGACTGTCACAGCTGTAAGTCCTAGGGAAGACAGAGGAGGTCTGCTCCCTTCCCCCGAGGAGCACACTGTCTGCAAGCCCAGAGCAGAGCCCCAGGGCCCCGGGGAGCTGTGAGTCAGGGGAGGCCCTGGCTTCTCTGCTTGGAGAAGCTGGGAAGAGCTGGGAAGAGGAATAGCAACTTCAAATGACCTGGACAATGAAGGATGCAGTGTGCACTGAAGGAACTGACAGCCGGGGAAAAGGAAGGGCGTTTCAGGCAGAGGGAAAAGAATATTTTAGGCTGGGAGGAGATTGCTTTCCAGTCACACCCTGACACTGACTTGTGCTGGACTATAGGAGCCACTGTTAAATTTTCAGGAATTTCGTGAGCTGGTTACTCAACACAGTTGTTATGGTGAGAGGCATGGTGGGCAGCATTTACACCACAGAAATGGGCAGAATCTAACAATCAAGACTGTTACCCCTTCTCCAGAAGTCAGTTTACCAGCACATCACTGATGTTCTCCTTCAAAAGAGCTTTGTGTTCCCTGAATGGTTTGGGCAGAAAAAGCAATTCCCTTTTCACAAAGTTGCTCAGACTGGCAAGAGGGAGGAAGCTTCTAAGAAATGCCTAACACTGTCCATTCCAAGACCCATAACTCTCTGCTCTACTCCCTGCAGGGCTCCGAGATGTCTTTGGAGAACCACCAATTCTGTAACATCAAGGTGAGAGGCTGCGGAGGGTGGACATGAGCAAGAACTCCTGCCCCAACCAAAGGAAATGAAGTCTTTGCCTTTAAGGAGGGGCTATGTGGTTCTGGATACTGAGGCTCCTCAAATCCCCATGGGCTGACATCCAGGGATCTGGGTCTTGTAACCACAGCCCTCCCCCTGCTCTTTATATCGAAGGGTACTGAGCCTCATCCTTGGCCTGTCTTTTCTCCAGGAGCAGAGATGGGTGTGCCGTGTACAGGGCTACATGCTCTCTGTCCCTGTCTCCCGGGCATCCACGGCGCACACCCGGCAGTGGCAGGCACAACACCCCAGGGATGCGGATTGGGTCCTCGTTTCCTCCAGCTCTGCATTCCAACACCTGGAGCTCTCCCCAGGCTGGTGCTGAGAGCACAGCATATGGAAAGAGCACTGGAGTGGGAGCCACTTAGACCTGGCTTTCAGCCCAGGAGATGTCTTTCTATGCATAAAGCGGGTCCTGAAGCCCTGGGGACATCCTCTGATAGCAGGGGAGACCAGCGTCACCCCCCCGTCTCTCTTCTGTGATGTCCTCTTGTGCACAGTGCTACATCGATGGGCCTTACGGGACCCCCACCTACTGGATCTTCGCCTCTGAGCATGCCGTACTCATCGGGGCAGGCATCGGCATCACCCCCTTTGCTTCCGTCCTGCAGAGTATCATGTACAGGTGGGCGAACAGTGTGCTCCTTCCTGCATCCCGGGCCAGAGCCCCAAGGTACCCTCCCCGCCCCTCCTCCCTTTATCCCTTCCTCTCCTGTCACCTGTCTCCCTCTGCTCTTCTGTCTGTCTCTTTTCTCTCCTGCTCTGCCCCCTCTCCTTTTTGGGTCTCATCGCTCCCCTTCCTCATCAAGTAGGCTCTGCCACCCCATCCTTGCTCCCTGTCCCCTGAACTGTTCTCTGGGGTCCTGAAAAGTCTCACCCCAAGTTTCAAACCCCTTCCTCCTGCCTCCCTTCAAGCACCAGAAAAGAAAGCGTGTTTGCCCCAACTGCCAGCACTCCTGGATGGAAGGTGTCCAACAACGTGAAGCTCCATAAGGTGAGTACCACATCCTCCAGGCAGGCCTCCAGACCTTCTCCCCTGCACACCTCCTAAAATAGGAGCCCATCCTGTGCAAAGGTGGGAGCGGGGAAGTGATGCCTGATGGGATCATCTTTCTTTCCCCACAGTACCCTGAGTTCTCTTAAATGAGTTCTCCTGGTGCCTCCTGTATGTCTGAGCCCCGCCCCCACTTCAATATTCCCGTCACCTCTGAGAGATGTTCTGAACATTTCTTTTAAGGTTACATAACTTGATAGTGAGGAAGTCTGGATTCAGTTACAGCCATGATGCTACCTATCCATTTTCATTTTAAGAATGAAAACATG
Source organism: Alouatta palliata (assembly GCA_004027835.1). Lineage (NCBI taxonomy): Eukaryota > Metazoa > Chordata > Mammalia > Primates > Atelidae > Alouatta > Alouatta palliata. The sequence continues at coordinate 14,266 of PVKV010021900.1, read as the reverse complement.
CTGGCTGGGCACAGTGGCTCAAGCCTATAATCCCAGCACTTTGGGAGGCTGAGGCAGGCAGATCACTGAGCCCAAGAGCTCAACACCAGCCTGGGCAACATGGTGAAACCCCATCTCTACCAAAAATACAAAAATTAGTTGGGTGTGGTGGTATCCACCTGTGGTCCCAACTACTTGGGAGACTGAGGTGGGAGGATCACTTGAGCTCAGGAGACAGAGGGTGCAGTGAGCCAAGACCATGCCACTGCACTTAAGCCTGAGTGACAGAGTGAGACTCTGTCTCAAAAAAGAAAATAATAATAATAATGAAAACACATTTGCCTTTTGAAAATTCATCATCCTGCATAGGCCACTTAGAAAAGTTTCTAAAATAGTAATTCATATTTTGGCCGGGTGAGGTGGCTCATGTATTGTAATTCAAGCACTTTGGGAGGCTGAGGTGGGTGGATCACGAGGTCAAGAGATTGAGACCATCTTGGCCAACATGGTGAAACCCTGTGTCTACTAAAAATACAAAAATCAGCTGCGTGTAGTGGTGCATGCCTATAGTTCCAGCTACTCAGGAGGCTGAGGCAGGAGAATCAATTGAACCCGGGAGGCGGAGGTTGCAGTGAGCTGAGATCGTGCCACTGCACTCCAGCCTGGTGACAGAGCGAGACTCCATGTCAAAAATAAATAAATAAATAAAATAAAATAAAAAATAAAAATAAAAAAAGTGATTCTGTTTTTCTGGGTATCCTAAGCTAATATTTCAACACGCTGTTTGTTGTAAACAGTAGAAGGCATTAGAGAACATCCCAGCCTTGGGGTCAGAAACCTGCTTCTGGTCCCATGGTCCTCTGTGATCTGGGCGTGGCTGCTCACCTCTATGAGCCTTGATTTTTCGCTCTCTTAAATGGGTATGCGAATGTTCCCTGCTTACCTCGGGGTGGTCATATGGGTCCCAGGGGTCACAGATGTGAACCTCCTGCAAATGAGGGAGACTCAGCCTCTAAACTGAAGGGCCTCTCTCCCTAGGTGGACTTTATCTGGATCAACAGAGACCAGTGGTCTTCTCAGTGGTTTGTGACCCTGCTGACCAAACTGGAGATGGACCAGGCCGAGGAGGCTCAATGTGGTAGGAGACGGACAGGGCCTGAGGGTAGTGGGAGTGGTGCAGGGGCCTTCCGTGTCTTTAAAAGAAGTAATGTGTTGATATGAAACTCACATAACCTAAAACGAACCATTTAACCATTAACGTGAACTCAGAGTGTGGTTTTTTTTTTTCTTTTTTTTTTGGGGACAAGGTCTCACTCTGTCACCCAAGCTGAAGTGTAGTAGCAGGATCATGGCTCACTGCAGCCTCCACCTTGCAGGTTCCACCAATCCTCCTGCCTCAGCCTCTGGAGTAGCTGGAACCACAGGTGCAGGCCAGCACTACCGCTGATTTTTTTTTTATTTTTGCAGAGATGAAGTCTCCTTATATTGCCCAGGTTAACTCAGAGTCTTTTTGAGAAGGTGTTTATTTCATTTCAGGAGAAGAAGGATGGGTGAGGTTCTATGAAAACAAGGAGGTTCTATGAAATGTAACATTTCGTAAAGTTGAAAAATAGAAGGCAGAAAAAAAAAAATCCCTCATCGACTCATCCAGTTATTCAGATGACACCAGGCATTTTAAGGGATTCCCTTCCATTTTTTGTTTTCCTATTCACATTTTATAAAAATATATGTTTTTATTTTTGTAATTTATCTTTTTGATGACATATCTTTTAATTCAGAATAGGCACGTGTTGAAAATTTAAATTCCTAGGCCTCATCCCAGACCTTCCAAATCAGATAGATTCTCTGAGAGTTGGGCTCAGGAAGGTACATTTTAACATGCTCCTCAAACGATTCTTATTCACACTTAATTTGTGTTTGGTTTTTGAAATATAATTTACATACAATAAAATGTACCAGTTTAAGTGTATAATAAATACAGTGAGATTTTGACAAATGCATAGAGTACTGTAACCACCACTGCAATCAAAATGTAGAGCGTTTCTTTCCATTACTCCCGAAAATTTCCTCATCCTGTTTTGCCGTCAACACCCTCCCCTGACTCATAACCGCTGCAACCACTGGTCTGCTTTCTATCACTATAATTTTGCCTTTTATAGAATTTTATATAAATGGAATCATCTAATATGTAGTCTGTTCCGTCTGCCTTCTTTCACTTAGCATAGTACCTTCAAGATGTATCCGTGTTGTTGTATGTATCAAAAGTCGTTCGTTCCTTTTCATTGCTCAGTAGTATTCTGTTTTACGGGTATACCACCATTGTCCAATTATCTTTGAAAAAGAAATTTAAAAATCAGAAGAACAAATTTTTTATTTGTATAGATGTATTTAGCATTTCTGGGTTCTTTTCACTTTTTGTGCCTAGATGTAGATTTCTATCTGGTAAAGTTTTCCTTCTGCTTGAAGAGCTGATGGTTCTTTGTAGTGCAGTTCTGCTGGTGAGAAATTTTTTTGGCTTTTGACTGCAAACCCTTATCTCACCTTGTAAGACCCTGTCTCAAAAAAAAAAAAGAAAGTCTGAATGTTCTCCCCCCAACCCGTCCAAACTCTCCCTCCTCACTGCCCAGGTGTTTGCTGTATTCTACATTTTTTACTAAGCATTTATTCTCATCATTACCAAGTATGATAAAATGTTTCTCTAAGTCATATCATGGGATGTCTTTGTGAAATACTGAGGGTTTACACTATATTTAAAAGTTAATCTATTAACATCATTGTTTTGTTTTATAATTTATACAAGGAGAAATATCTTTGGATATGTTTCTAACTTTTTAAGGTAGTGTTTCAGACTTGTTGAGTTCATTAGAACTAGATTGAATTTGACTATTTAATTATCACAAGATTGTCTTGAGTAAATTCAAATTCCGATGATAAACACGGTTTATTCGTTCAAGTAATCAAACACAGTTTTCTACAAGAAACTATCCAAACAGATATAGTTTACCATAACAAACATTCAGAGCCTTAAAGTTTAAGTCAACAGTCTTTGAAAGATAACTCTTCAGGCTTAGAATAGTTCAGTAAGGCTCCTTGCCCTTCCTTGTAAATAACAATTACAGCAAATATTTGTATAGCATTCACTTCTTTTTTCTAAATGCTTTCACATATACTAATTCATTAGGAACTCAATTTTATGATGACAAGCTAAAGGAAAAGTTTAAATTTAATTTAAAATTTCTAGTTACTGGCACATAAATATTTGCTGTTTGCTTCTTCCTAATCTGTATAAACAAAGGGTAACAGCCAACCCAGTGCTTTGCATTCTCAAAGCCACTTGAGTCAACAACTGTATCACATCAAATTTCTTTCAGGGTTTCTCATTAACTGCAGCTGAAACTCATGGCTTCTGATTTCCACTTTAATTATACATCAAAGTGTGCATTAAATAATTTTTGGTTTATAATTTTCAATTTCTATAGCTTCAGCGTCAGCTATTCTGAGTTTGTATCTTTACTCTACCCTTAATAGCTATAGGACCTTGGGCACATTATTTCACTGCTTTGCCTCGAAAACAGTTACCTGAAAAATATGGACGCTGCTAGTACCCACCTCACAGGATTGTGATGGGAATCAGATGAGATGTCCTCTGCAGAACACGTAGCACGGTGACTGGAGCTTAATAAACTGCTAGATAAATTTAGTGTTGGTGGTAACAGTAACTGCTTAATAAATTTCTTAGTAGTAGAAGCGCTAGTAGTAATAACTTTAATAAAAGGAGTAGTAGTATTTAATGGCTGTATAATGAATGGTATAGTTAGTGGTTATACCGTAAATTATTTAACCAAGCTCCTACTGCTGAACATTTTGTTTATTCTGAATTCTCCATAATCCTAAAAAAAAAACACTGAAATTAACGTATTTGTGCACATAGTTTTTTTCCTTGCTTTGGATGATTTTCTTAGGAAAGTGTCCCAGAAAGAGATGGCTGTCTCAGACACAGCTGGATGGAGAGGGTGAGACCATGCCAGGTCACCCTCCACAGCCCGTTTATCTTCTCCCTCCCGCCATGGTGTCTCCCCTTCTCTCCTCTTACCCCTCTCTGGGGTATGGACACTCTGAGGGAGGGTAAGAAGGGGTGGGGTCCCCCCAGGTGGGCATCTCATAATACATTTGCCTCCCTCCCACACCACCCAGCATGACTAGGGGTTAAGTGAGGTGTGACATGGAATGTGCTATCCCTCTCAGGGCCATTTGCATTGTAACAGCAGCTGAGACCTTAGGCCAAATGAAAAATGTGCTGATAGTGACATAGGAAACAATAGAGAGCATGTTGGAATGACAAAGCTCCTTTCGTCTGGGGGTGGGGGGAAGAGAGGGAGAGAAAGATGAGATGATCATCTGCTCAGCAATGCTCCTTCCCACATCCTCAATCAGGGCCTGCCAACTCCGGCTTGAACCAACCCACAAGCCTAAGGCAGCACTCACCAGTCTTTTTCTCATCATGGCACACATAGAAATGATAACATTCGTATGTCACATCTGGACGTGGCACGCAGAGGTGCCCATGTGGGAGCTGCGAAGTGCTGAAGGATCAGTGTCCCAGCAGACCTAGAACTTCGCGGTGCAGAACTGCAGGTGCTCTGACCTCGTGGGCTCCTTGGTGCCAGTCTCCTCCCCTGTTTCTTCAGCCCTCCCAATGCTCTTTCCTAAAGCTCTGTTTCACTATGTCACTCCCTACTCAGTTACTCTCAACCTTCCCCGCTTTCCTAGCTGGGCATTCAAGACCCTTCTTATTCTGGCCTCAATCTGTTTCCAGTCCCATCTCCTTTTGCTCCCATCTGAGGGTGCGGCTCCAGCCGGGCACCACACCCTGCCCCGTGAATATCGCATTTGTTGCAGCCTCTCACCCTGTGCTCACACTAGTCCTTAGCATGCATTCCCTTCACCTTTGCTTTTACTTTTGCCCTGCCCGTCGTCCCAGACCTAACCCAGTTCCCGTCCCTTCCGGGAAGCAGCTCTGTCTGCATCAGCCCTTCCCTGCATGTCAGTAGCCTTCTGTGGTTTGTGTCCCCAGCCAGGCTGAGGACAGACATGTGAGGCACGGAAGGGTATGAGCTTTGGAGCCTAGGGACTGCCATGCTCAGTGCCCTGGGATGCATTTCTCCTTCTGTAAATACAAAAAGTCTTGACTGGGCACCGTGGCTCACACCTGTAATCCCAGCACTTTGGGAGGCTGAGGCGGGTGGATCACTTGAGTCCAGGAGTTCAAGACCAGCCTGAGCAACGTAGTGAAACCCTGTCTGTACAAAAGTACTAAATAAATAGATATAAAAGGTCTAACTCTTGGAGTGGTGGTGAGGCTCACCTTAGTGCATATAAAGTAACTAATGTGTGCCATGCACATAGTAGGCCCACCTCAAGCAACAGGCTGCCTTTCCTCTCTGTGGCACTGGTCACATGACAGAGCCTGGGCAAACACAGCTGGCTGATGATGTGCGTTCCAAGATCTATGGGTCTCCTTCCAAGCCCAGGGTAAGGTGGTAATCGGCATCCTGCCCTGTGCCCATCACGGGCGCTAGACCCTCAATGCAGCCCTCGTCTCCTGCCCGACAGGCCGCTTCCTGGAGTTGCACATGTACATGACATCTGCACTGGGCAAGAATGACATGAAGGCCATTGGCCTGCAGATGGCCCTTGACCTCCTGGCCAAGAAGGAGAAGAAAGACTCCATCACGGTGCTGCAGACGCGCACCCAGCCTGGGCGGCCGGACTGGAACAAGGTAACGCTGCTGTGAGCCCTGCAGCCTGCAGGTATGGGTGAAGCTGAGAGCCCAAGGCAGCGATCAGGAGGCGAGGGCCAAGCGCCGGGGCAAAGTGTGAGGTTACAGTCCAGAGTCCACACGGGACCTCATGGTGCAAAAGGTGAACAAGCCACCTCCACTGGCTTCCTCACTAGCCTTTGTTCCATCATTAGCCTCAGTTTCCCCATCTGTCCAGAGAGGAAGTTAGTCTCTATGACCTCAAAGACCCCTGTAGCCTTGACTCCCTATGGACCAGTGTCAGAAGGCCTGAGCAGACAGACACCTGGGAAAACACCAAATCTTATCCTCTCCCATTACAAATGGGGAAACTGAGGTCCAGAGACATGAAATCGTTTGCAAATCTTTTAATTTTATTTCTCAGATTGGTTTTAGGATTATTTTTCTTCCCTGGACACTTACCTGTCAGGGTATACAGCTTGCAGGAAGTGGCCCAGAAGGTACTGCTTTTAAAAGTGCTGCAGGTGACCCTATGCCTCGGTCATGACACCTGAACGTGAGTGCTTGGACATCAAAGAGAACTTTCTTTCCTTCTTTTTTTTGAGATGAAGTCTCGTTCTGTCACCCAGGCTTGAGTGCAGTGGCGCAATCTCGGCTCACTGCAGCCTCTGCCTTCCAGAATCAAGCAGTTCTCCTGCTTCAGCTCCAAGTAGCTGAGCTGGGACTACTCGCCTGCCACCACGCCTGGCTAATTTTATATATATATATATATATATATATATATATATATATATATATTTTTTTTTTTTTTTTTTTTTTTTTTTTTTTTTTTTTTTTTTTTTTGACATTTGTACTTTTGCTTTTATTCAGAAGTTCTGTTGGATTTATCTCAAGATTAAGGACCACAATATGATAGTCAAGAACTTAATTTTAGTGTACAAACTGCTTTAAACTACATATACATTTTCAGAGTTAGGGAAATATAATATAGCATCCTTCAGTTTAAATGTTGAGAAGAACTTTGCAAACATGCAGATGAAAAACAATTTTTATATATGTTCCTTTGGTTCACTAAACTTCCTCCTTTTTGGTACTGACTCTTGACTAGAAGAATCAAAGTGATGGAGGACCATTTTATTCTGAAAGACTTTTCCACTTCTTGTTTTGCCTTCAGACATATCAAGGTCAGATGTTTTATTGACTAACTGCTCAACCTGAGAATGAGAAATGGAAAGATCTGAACTTTCTTTAGACCTCATAATTTCATCTTCCTCACAAACTAAACTTGGTTCTCCAAGTTCAGACGATCCAGGGGCTTTTTCCTGCTCTTCCATTTTAGTTTCAGTGTCCAAATCATCATTTGTATAATGCTCCTGTTCATCTTCTATATCTTTGTCTCTCAGGACTTTTGGAAATGGTGTTTTTATTTGTTTTGGTGATAGTATACTTGAATCAACATTTTCCATTCTTTCACTCTCGGTGGTCACTTTTACTTTGAAGGTGTGAAAAGGTGTTGAGACTTCTCCCACATTTAAATACATAGGCTCCCCTTCAAATATAACTCCTTCACAATCACCATCCTTAAAACCAGGAGGCTGATAATCTGGGGGTGTAACTTCATCGTAGTAAAAAAGTTTCATGGTCAAACAAACATCATTAGGTAAAGGCCCCAGATTTTGCATTAGGACATAAATCTTGCGAATGAGGAGAATGCTTGCTTTCTTGGTGTCAGCAGATGACATGCTAGATCCGCTGCTTTGGTTTTTACTTATGAAGTCCATGAGTGGTCCATTATTGGTGTATTTGAATTTGAATTGGTAACATTCTGAAATTGTCTGAGGATCTTCTGGATTTGTGTATACAGCTAGAACAACCATCCTTAGGTATTTTTTCTGTAAAGCATCATAACATCCTAGCATCCATTTCACTCACTGTGTAGATCCTGGGCAATTTTTATCTTCTCTCAGTATTTTGACACAAAGATCATCTAGATATCTTGTTCCATAAGCGCATTCCGGAAATATTCCTCTCAAATACGTGATACAGGATACTGAAACTGCTAGGAGCCTCTTCACTAACACCAAAGACTGGTGTTCAGTTGATATCTTATTGGGAAATACCAGTGCACTCATGGAAGTCCTCTGCAACTGGGCAGTGGCCATCTTCTTCTGATAAAGTATTGTCTTTAATTCAACAAACGCACATATATACACACTAATAAATATTACATTACTCCTGAGGGACGGACGCCGGAGAGCAGAGGCTGCACCTTTTTTTTTTTTAAGTTGAGATGGAGTTTCACCATATTGGCCAGGCTGGTCTCAAACTCTTGACTTCATGATCCGCCCACCTCGGCCTCCCAAAGTGCTGGGATTACAGGCATGAGCCACCAGGCCCAGCTTCAAAGAGAACTTTCAGAAAAAGGCAATTTGTAAGAGGAATTTAGGGTAGAAAAGGGTCGTCACTGCAGGGGGAAAAGACTGACAACAGGAAAGATACTTAAATCACAGCAGGTGGCCAGCCCTGGACTAACACCAGGTTCAGTCTGCCCACGGGAGCCTCAGAGCACTGTATGCGTCTCTGCCTGTCCGATTTAGTGCCTGTCTCCCACAGTTGCAGATCCTTGAGTGGAGGGCCTGGGTCTTATTTATTTCTGGCCCTGGTCCCCTACCTGGGGTTCTGGGTCATGTTGCCAGGCAAACAAATGGCTCTTTTTTTTTTCTGAGACAGAGTCTCACTCTGTCACCCTGGCTGGAGTGCAATGGTGCCATCTCGGCTCACTGCGACCTCTGCCTCCCGGCTTCAAGCGATTCTCCTGTCTCAGCCTTCCGAGTAGCTGGGACTACAGGCATCCAGCAACCATGCCTGGCCAATTTTTGTATTTTTAGTAGAGACAGAGTTTCATCATATTGGCCAGGCTGGTCTCCAACTCCTTACCTTTGATCTGCCTGCCTCGGCCTCCCAAAGTGCTGGGATTACAGGCATGAACCATGGCGCCCAGCTGAACAAATGGCTCCTAATTGAACGGCTGAGTGTCCAACTCCGCTGTAAAACCCAGCAGCTCCTTGTGTAACATGGGGACGCTCATCGCTGCTGACCCGTTATGCTGTTACCTCCAGGCGGTTGTGTCACTGGTGAGTCAGCAGCTCTACCCTCCTTCTTCTCTTCCCCATCCCCACTGACTCCACGTATTCCAGAAAGTGGCTGCTGAGAAGAAGGGCAAGGTGCAGGTCTTCTTCTGTGGCTCCCCAGCTCTGGGCAAGGTGCTGAAGGGCCATTGCGAGAAGTTTGGCTTCAGATTTTTCCAAGAGAATTTCTATCCTTACCTCTCCAAGCTCTGCCCCAAATCCACACCATGGGTCTGCTTCATCGCATTAGGGTAAGTGCCCCTACAGGGACCAGCCTCAGACAACTCGCCCAATTAGACAAAGCCCAGGGATCCCCTAATCCTGCTCAACACGGAGAACAGGAGACCCCAAGGGGCAGATGAACTTCTTCTAGAACTCAGGGGAAGGGATAGTGCCTTGTTCAGTCTGCTGTACGTTCCTGGGTTGCTGTGAAACTGAGGAAACCAGAGGCTGGTGGCTGCAGCCTGGAGCATGGGGATGGGGCTTGAGGGGGCAGAGGGCAGCCACTCCTCCAAAAGTTTTCCTAGGGACCCTTCCCCTACATCCATGGTCCCAGACCTGCCCAATCATCACAGTCATTTGGAAGCTTGTTTCTCCGGCATCTTATAAAGTCGTTCAAACAAAGTGAGAAGAATCACATAGTGACCAGCGTTGCCTGCTTTCCAAACTCCTCAGTTAAGATTCTGCTCTGTTTATCACATATTATCCATCAGTTTCTCCTCCCGCTTCCATCTGTCAATTTATCTGATTTTTGGGGTGTATTTTCAAGTCAGGTGCAGATATCTCAGCACCCTTGTCACTTGGAGGAGACTTCTTTAAATGCACATTCCTTGGTCCCACTCCAGAAATTCTGACTCTCACGATCTGGGTATGAAACCTGGAATATGTATGTATGCAAAGTCCATTTGATTACGGAGAAATAAGGAGCATCTTTCCCTGCCCCTCCTTGTGTGTTTGTCTTCCCGTCTCCCTCCCTGTCCCAGCGCGTCCCTCTGGGCCTCTCTGGGCTGTGTACGTTGGCCTCTTACTTCTCTCTGTGTGCTGAGTCACTTCAGAAACAGGATGGAGACAGCCTCTTTGTGTGCCTCTCTGTGTTATGGAAAGGCCAAGTGCTTGGGGATGAAGCAGGCTAAGCCTGGAAGCTCAGCTCAGCCACACCCTGGCTGTGTGACCCTGGAAGCCTCCCCACGTGTTTTCTTCATCTGTGCAATGGGCTGATGCCATCACTTGTTCACAGTTGCTGTGAGGTGAAATGAGACGTCAAGTGCTCGAGGCATTCCTCCCCCACCGTGGTCCGCTCCTTGCTGCCAGGTTTTTGTGTGTCTGCTCCCTCTGTCTCTGTGTACCAGCCTCTGTTTGCATCTGGCCCTGTTTGGGCAGGAGGGAACGGCAGAGGCAGCAAAGGCTCTCTCAGCACACGCTGTGGGGAGGAGCGGCCGTGGGCAGAGGGCAGGGCGGGCCTCACCTCTTCCATCTGAGCTGGGCATTTCCATCTGCACTACACTGTGAGCTCCTGTGAACCCTAGATTTCTTGGACATCCTCCACCTTGCAGTCAGTCCTGCTAGATTCTCTTCTTGACATTGTAAAGCACCCTCCCCCAAGGCTGCCATCATGGGGTTGGAACCAGGCACTTTCCAATGGGATTGTAGCTGGCACCTTTTTTTTCCAAGGGTTGGAAGTCCATGGTGGGGGAGGAGGAGGTGAAGAAGCCAGATCATAACCTGGACGATGATGTCCCTTGTCTAAGGTGGGGCTGGGGTGCAGTAGATGGGTGGGGGTGACATGCAGGGGATGAGCCAGTCGGGCGGTTGGAAGGAGGAGGGCAGGGGAGGCTCTCTTCTGAAAGGAGCGATAGGAAGGGGATGGTGGAGGAAGAAGCTGAGTCAGGCCTGGGGCTGGGAGGGCATAACATTCCCTGGGGACTGGGACAGACCAGGATGAGAGTGAGGATGTCATCTTTAAGGTGCGAGGAGGAACAGGAAGAAGAATCTGAGAGGAGGAGTGGGACCTGGCTGCCCGCTCTGCAGTGAAGGAGAGGCTCATTCGGTGTGGGTGGGTGGAAAGCAGGGACCAGGCTGGCACGGAGTCTCCACCTCCCAGGACTGGGAGTCAGCAAGGCCAGGTGACCTGGTGTAGGGGCCTTCCAACCAGATCGTGTTTAATTTCCAGCAAGCCTGGGGAGGCACACGACTCACCGGGGAAACTCACACCTGGGGTTTTACCAGCCTGAGGCCACACACTCTTGGAACCTCTTTCCCTCTGTTGAGTCTTTCCCCTCTTCACTAGGCTTGTGAAGGCTTGGACAAAACACTCTCTGGAGCACAGAAGGAAACTAAAGGGAGTGTCCTGACTTAAGGCTGGAGAATGTAAAGAGGGTGTGACAAGATCATTTAGAAACGTGGCAGAATCTGTTTAGCACAGGATTTCCCACACACGCACTCACGCACACACACACACACACACACACATCACCATTTGGCATTCTTTCTAGTCTCTGTCCACACCACCTTACACACTTGAGCCCCGTCCTCAGTCCTTTGCTCTCTCATATCAGATTTCCACCAGAGTCCAACTTGTATATACAAATAACCAGCTGTTCGTTTAGGACTTTATATCACGGTGGGTGGGAGCAGGTGGAAGAACTTGAATATACGATTCTAAAATCCATGAACGCTCACATGTGACTTACGACCACATACATGCCCATGTCCTGAGGTTCTCTCTCCAGACAGATTCCAGTTGCCCACGAGAGGGCGCTGCAGAATCGGGGATCTCAGGAGGGTTTGTTTCCCAGGAAGTGAGACTGTTTCCTGAGTGTCAGTGAATAAAAGGGAAAGGGTCCAGGAAGACAGTGCCCTGTTCCAAAGCTCCCCACCAGAGGCAAACTCTGTGAGGTCAAGAGACTTCATGTTCAACGTCAGAGTTTCTCTAGTGTCCGCTCCTCACCACCGCTGCCTTCCCTCCAAAACTCTACCCTCCGCATATCCAGTGTCCAGTTCTGGGCTTTCCTCTTTCCTCCTTGAAACAAAACATTCATTGGTGAGGTCAAATTGAGCTGACCAGTCCTGGCTCGGGTTGAGTTCACAGGTCCAGGCTCTGCGTGCCCCAGTGGACATGTCATGGAAGGCGGCAGGATCACATATGTGAGTGTACAGAATGTATGATCTGACCATTTGGATGTTTCCCAGATGTGCAGCTGGGCATCCTTGGCCATGACAGGAAAACGCATCTGGAGGGCTGGCTGACTTTTCTCCTTTCACCAGATGCTGGCAATGCTGTAGACACATCTGGGCCCACGACAGATAAGGCTGACACACACAAAGAGAAGAGAGAAGAGGCACAGGCAGGTTATCGGCACGTGTGCCCGTCCTCCCTTATTCAGCTGCAAACTCCCCAGGGCAGGACGTGTGAACCCGAAGCCTAGCACAGAGTATAGACAGGATACAATATGATGACTCTCTCCTTTTAAAAATAAGATTAATTCAGACAAGACGTTTATTTTATGAGGAAATTCATCCCAGGGGGAAAAATACTCACCCTGAATTGCAGACATGGCTGGAAAGAGACTTGAGTCTCAAGGAAGCCTCCAGCCTCCAACCTTAGCCACCCAGCCGTGGCCCCAAAGGGGCTGCCCTAATACTACTCAGGGACAAATGGGCCATCTTTAACTACCCTAGCTGTGTGAGTGTAGCCTGTTGGAGAAAAAAGAAAGGTAGTGAGTTTTAGCGTGGCAGGGGAGAAAAGGATGCCTTTTTGGTAAAGGAAAAAAAAATTCTGAGATTTACCCAAATTTGGCTGGACATGAGTTTATACATACAGATTAAGCTTGTCTTTAACCCTAAAGAATGTTCAAGAACAGTGAATGATTTGTCTCTGTGACCCCAGTGACTAGAATAGTGCCACCACCTTGTGGGTGCTTGGCGTGTTTCATGAATATTTCCACTGCTATGATCCGTTTCAGCTGGTGACCCCATGAAGTACCCTTGACTCCTCTATCTCCTCATCTTCCTCCTTCAGCCAATCACCAAGCCTGTCAACATGGCCTTGTAAATGCTTCTCAGACTCTTTTCCTTCCCCGTCGGCCCTGCCGTGGTTCAGTCCTTAAATTGCCTTTTGCCTGGACTGGTGCAGCAGAACCAGGCTGGAGAAAGCAAGACCAGTTAGCTGGAAAGGAAGCTTGGAATACCAGCCAGCTAACTGATGGACCTTTCTCCAGCCTGGCTCTGATCCATCCTCCACGCACGGCTGTGGGTCTCACTGCACACCTTCTTTTTGGAGGACCTTCCTACTGCAGTCATCAAACTCCTGAGTCCGCTACACAGTACACAAGCCCTGCCCCACATAAGCCCTGGATGGAGATCTACTACTATTACCACCAGTATTACCTGGCCCTTGCCTACCTCTCAGGTCTTGGCAATGCCCACCTTGCTCTTTGTACCTTAAATAACATCATTTCACGCTCCCCCAGGACACCGTGCAGGTTCGCACCTCCAAGCCTTTCCTTCTGCATTGCCTGACACTCGGAGCACCCTTCCCCACTTTCAGATTGAGATTTCAGAACACTCGATCACCAGCCTATCTGTAAAGACTTCCTTGCCAGTCCCTCCCATGACAGAATAAACAGCCTTCTCCGTATGATTGTACTGTATGTACCTACTTGTACCCACATATGGATGGCACAGTATTGCATTTGCCTACTTCCTTGTCTGTGAATTCCTTGTGAGTTTTGTCTCCCCAGTGCCTGGTGATCAGAATAAGTGTTGAGGAGCTGCTGTGACTCCTTTCCTTACCTTCTCTGCTGGTCCTGTTTGCCTGCATCCCACCATCCCCGCAGGCAAACAGGACCAGTGGTACAGGTGGGTAGAGTGGGCAGCTGCCTTTCAAGTTGCAACTTCGGGAGCCCTAGAAAGATCCCGCCTCCCCCCAGCTCTAGATCTCCCACACGTTTTCATTCCTTAGCCAGGGATCAGGTTGAATTTGCAAACCCTACAAATCCACTGGCGGAGGTGCACTCCACTTTAAAGTCACACTAAGAAGGGACAGGCTGGTGACAGAGCTGCTCCCAGCTCCCTCTTCACATAATTGAGGAGGTGGGGCTCATGGTCCCTGGTTCCTCTGTGCTACCTCCTCCATCTCTTCCTCATTCTTCTCCCTCTTTGTTCTTCTAACTCAAAAGAGATGAATGACTTAGAAAGCAAATGAATCGCCGGGCGCGGTGGCTCACGCCTGTAATCCCAGCACTTTGGGAGGCCGAGGCGGGTGGATCACGAGGTCAAGAGATCGAGACCATCCTGGTCAACATGGTGAAACCCCGTCTCTACTAAAAATACAAAAATTAGCTGGGCATGGTGGCACGTGCCTGTAGTCCCAGCTACTCGGGAGGCTGAGGCAGGAGAATT
>PVKV010021899.1:14261-36631 GCA_004027835.1 Alouatta palliata | reverse complement strand
CCTGTAATCCCAGCACTTTGGGAGGCCGAGGCGGGTGGATCACAAGGTCAAGAGATCGAGACCATCCTGGTCAACATGGTGAAACCCCGTCTCTACTAAAAATACAAAAATTAGCTGGGCATGGTGGCACGTGCCTGTAGTCCCAGCTACTTGGGAGGCTGAGGCAGGAGAATTGCTTGAACCCAGGAGGCGGAGGTTGTGGTGAGCCGAGATCGCGCCATTGCACTCTAGCCTGGGTAACAAGAGCGAAACTCCGTCTCAAAAAAAAAAAAAAAAAAAAAATTGGCTTTTTGGTTAAGTGAAAATCAAACCTCATTGTTTAATTTGCATTTTCTTTCTTTCCTTCTTTCTTTTCTTTTTTGAGACAGAGTCTCTGTCTCCCAGGCTGGAGTGCCCAAGAGAGTCTCCTACCTCAGCCTCCTGAGCAGCTGGGAGCACAGGCATGCACCACAAAGCCCGGCTAATTTTTTAAATTTTTTGTAGAGATGAGGTTTCCCTGTGTTGCCCAGGTTGGTCTGGAACTCCTGGGCTCCAGCGATCCTTCCACCTTGGTGCCCCACAGTGCTGGGGTTACTTGTGCTTTGGTTGCAAGTTAGCTACCGTGCCTGGCTAACTTGCATTTTCTTAATTCTTTCTGAGTTTTCACTTTTTTTTTTCATATTTATTAGCCATTTATCCTTTTCTTTTTCTTTTGTTTTTTTTTATTTTTATTTATTTATTTATTTTGAGACGGGGTTTCACCATGTTGGTCAGACTGGTCTCAAACTGCTGTCCTCAGGTAATCTACCCACCTCAGCCTCCCAAAGTGCTGGGTTTACAGGCATGAGCCACTGCGCCTGGCCCATTTATCCTTTTATTAATTGAGGTCATTGCATTTTCACATTTATTTAAGGTCTGTAATCACTCCTTGGCCTTTTGGCTAAGATCAAGTATATTTAAGTTCCTTTTTTTTTTTTTTAATATAGTCTCATTCTGTTGCCCAGATGGAGTGCAGTGGTGCGATCTTGGCTCACTGCAACCTCTGCCTCCTGGGTTCAAGGGATTACGTGCCTCAGTGCCCGAGTAGCTGGGATTACAGACACCTGCCACCAGGCCCGACTAATTTTTGCATTTTTAATGGAGATGGCGTTTCGCCACTTTGAAAGGCTGGTCTCAAACTCCTGGCCTCAAATGGTCTGCCTGCCTCAGCCTCCCAAAGTGCTGGGATTCCAGGCATGAGCCACGGTGCTTGGCCAAGGTTTTTTTTTTTTTTTTCTTTTTTTTGAAGACGGGGTTTCACCATGTTGGTCAGGCTGGTCTTGAACTCCCAACCTCAGGTGATCTGCCTACCTTGGCCTCCAAAGTGCTTGGATTACAGGCGTGAGCCACCACGCCGCCTGGCCATTTCTTTTTTTTTTTTTGAGAGACGGGATTTCACCATGTTAGCCAGGCTGGTCTCGAACTCCTGACCTCAGGTGATCTACCCACCTAGGCCTCCCAAAGTGCTGGGATTACAGGTGTGAGCCATGGTGCCCAGCCTGGTTTTCAATTTTAAAGTAACTAATGCAGTAATTCTTTCCCTTGTTAGGTCTTCTATTGCTTTTTTCTGAATAATATATGTCTTTAAGGAATGACAGGAATAATACATACCTTTAAGAATAATATATGCCTATTAAGGAAAATTAGAATGATACATTTATTATTTTTAGCCTTAGAAAATCCTCTGTTATCCAGATTGAACATGTCTTTCATTTTCTTCTAATTTTGTGTGGTTCAATTTTATATCCTTAACCCTTTAATTCAGGTAGAATTTATTTTGGTGGACTCTGTGAGACACAAGTCTAAATTGCTCTTTTGTAAATAGCTAGTCACTCATCCACCATGTCTTTCCAGCATCATTAACATTCTGTTTCCCTCTGTCACTGTCAGCTATTGTTGCTCTAATGCTGCATAAGAATTCAAAACTGAGAAGCATACAACCTCAGTTGTATCTCGCTCATGCATCTGTGGGCAGGCTGAGTTTCAGCTGATCTAGCTGGGCTGGGTTGGCTTCCAAGCTGCTAGTGGGATCCAGGTGACTCCATGTACCTTTCATCTCCCTTAGACCAGCAGGATCAGTGGCATGGGAAAATATACCTTGCCTCCATTGAAATGGTGCACAGTCACAGGGTGAAGGGTGTGTTTATAGCAAGAGACGAAGAACTGGGAACTGCAGTGCCATCTGCCACCCCTATGGAGACAGCCTTTCAAGAAACTAGATTGTGTTGAGATAAAGGCAGAACAGAGTCTTGAAAACAGCCCAAGGTCAAGGGAAGTATTTTTTCTTTTTTTTGAGACAGAGTCTCACTCTGTTGCCCAGGCTGGAGTGCAGTGGTGTGATCTCAGCTCACTGCAACCTCCACCTCCCGGATTCAAGCGATGCTCCTGCCTCAGCCTCTCAAGTAGCTGGGATTACAGGCATGGGCCACCACACCCTGCTAATTTTTGTATTTTTAGTACAGATGGGTTTCACCATATTGGCCAGGCTGGTCTCAAACTCCTGACCTCAGGTGATCCGCCCGCCTCGGCCTCCCAAAGTGCTGGGATTATCTGTGTGAGCCACCGCACCCACTGCTATACAGAAGTTTTCTTCAGCTCTGTCCGTGAGGTTGGTTCAGGTAGGTCTGGAGGTTGGTAGGCGAAGGTTGGGGAGACAAGGGGGTCACGTCTCAGGAAGCTGGCAGGTGGTAAGTCATTCAAGGGATTGAACCTAAATTCAAATATGGGCACAAGAGGGCCTGAAGGGCTGGAAGAATACAAACTGCCTGAGGAGCTGGAACTGGAGGGGCCATGTGTACTAGGGATGGGAGGAGATCAGGGAAAAGGACACCAGAATTTAGGTTTTCAGAGGCAGAGAAGTTCCCGGTGAATCCAGGGTGTGACCAGGTGAACAAGCTGCTGAATTATGCTGAAGGCATTGAAATTGAAGTCAGGGACCAGGCCTGATGGCTCACGCCTATAATCCCAGCACTTCGGGAGGCCAAGACAGGCAGACAGGTCAGGAGATCGAGACCATCCTGCCCAACATGGTGAAACCTCGTCTCTACTTAAAATACAAAAAATTAGCTGGGCATGGTGGCATGCGCCTGTAGTCCCAGCTACTTGGGAGGCTGAGGCAGGATAATTGCTTGAACCCAGGAGGCAGCAGTTGCAGTGAGCCGAGATAGTGCCACTGCACTCCAGACGGGAGACAGAGCAAGACTCCGTCTCAAAAATAATAATAATAATAATAATTATACTTGCCTCTCCCAGTTGTGATGACAGGAAGCTTGAGCACCAAAACCAGCTGGTGAACTCCTTAGAGAGTCTGAGCTGGATCAGTGGATGGGACTGATGAGGAGGGGTAAAAAGAAGTTTGTCCATGAGTCAGGAAATGCAACGGCCTTGACCTGAACTAGAACTAGTGCATCCCTTTCCAGCCCAGAGACAATGTAGGAGGCTGAAGGTTTCTACTGCAGAAGGCAGGGCAGTGAGAGAGAAGGGAGGGAATGGAAGGCAGGGATTATACTCGGTCCAGACAGGGTGGGAGCTCTGTGAGAAGGCAGAGGACTTTGGGGGAGGATTTGTTTCCCACCAGACCAGGGTTCCACAGGGTACAGCACAGTGGCTCAGAGGGGAGCCCGAGAGAAAATGGTCCACGAGGGAAAGTGAGCTTTGGTTGAGGGCAATAGATGAGGGGATGGGATGGGCTAGGCAGAGGCCAGATTATCCCATTCACCACTTCTGCCTTGGGTTCACTTTTCTAAATTGCGCTAATTTCTCCACCCGGGTCCAACAAGATGTCTCTTTTCTCTAACATTTAAACAGCTCCAACCATCTCAGCTCCTTCATGATTGTTTCGTCATCATCACCGTCCTCATCATCGTCACCATCATCATCTTCATCATCACCAGTGATTTCCTGAATGCCAACCAAGCATCAGTCATCAAGCTTGAGCCACGGTGCAAAGATGAAGGCAGGCTCTCCATTCTAAGGGAAGCTCCCAGGCCAGCAGGGAAGGCAAGATTCGGACACCAGGGACAGGCAGCATGGGATGGCAGGTAGAACAAGGAGGAGAAACAAGAACCACTCCCCCACCCAGGAACCCCCATCACAGGCCAGATCTGCATGACTTCCAGGCACCCGACTCAGGTTATGAAGGTGTCTCTTCCAAGAGAGTGGCAGAGGCAAACTTTAGCCTTGGCAGTACCCCTCAAGCTGCTCAGGGGCGGAGTCACAGCCAAAGCCCTGGAATGCATGGGTTCCTTAGCTGTGGCGCTCCTGCGGCTTCCTCTTATATGACCAAACACCTGCCACCACCAGACTTGTCCTGACTCCTTTATATGATCCACCCTTCTGAGTTGGGTTTGGCTTCTGTATGGCTCTCCTGTGGGCACTGAGCCCACTAGTCAGAAGGAGAGGGCTCCAGTCTCCTGACAGTCACAGTGCTTGGTGGCAAAACACAAATTTGTCATTCATCCATTCTTTGTTTCTATCACTCACTCATCATTCAGCAGATACTCAGCTGAACACTCGCTCGGGGCCAGATATCATTCACAGGACTGGGAATACAGTGGCGCCAGCACAGGTCCCTCCCTGACTTCATGGGGCTAACATTCCAGTGGGAGTGGCAGAAAAGATCCACAAAATAACATCAGATTGTGAAAAATGCTGTGAAAGTGAAGGAGATAAGCAGAGTAATATCACTAATGTAATCGAGAGTGAGGAGGTGGTGAGCAAAGGCCTCACAGGGGGTTAACATTTTTTCCTTTAATTTGATGTATAACTTACATATGGTAAAGTGCACAAATCTTTTTTTTTTTTTTTTTTTTGAGACGGAATCTCGGTCTGTTGCCCAGACTGGAGTACAATGGCGCAGTCTTTGCTCACTGCAACCTCCGCCTCCAGAGTTCAAGCGATTCTTCTGCCTCAGCCTCCCCAGTAGCTGGGACAACAGGCATGTGCCACCACACTTGGCTAATTTTGGTATTTTTAGTAGAGATGGGGTTTCACTGTGTTGGCCAGACTGCTCTCAAACTCCTGACCTTGTGATCCACCTGCCTCAGCCTCCCAAAGTGCTGGAATTACAGGCATGACCCACGGCACCTGGCCATGCATGAATCTTTAATGTACAACTTGGTGAGTTTTTCAATTTGCGTATGTCAGAGTTTGTCAATCTCTGTACTGCAGACATCGGGGCTATTTGTCATGGGAACTGTCTCTTTTTTTTTGAGACAGAATCTCTCTCTATCCCAGGCTGGAGTGCAGTGGCGAGATATTGGCTCACTGCAACCTCCACCTCCTCCCGGGTTCAGGCGATTCTCCTCCCTCAGCCTCTTGAGTAGCTGGGATTACAGGTGCTCGTTACCATGCCTGGCTGATTTTTTTATTTTTAGTAGAGACGGGGTTTCACCATGTTCTTCAGGCTGGTCTGAAACTCCTGACCTCGTGGTCCACCTGGCTCGGCCTCCCAAAGTGCTAGGATTACAGGCATGAGCCATTGCCCGACCCTGTTTTGTATATTATAGGCTGTTTAGCAGCATATCTGGTCTCTTCCCACCAGATGTCAATAACACCCCTCCCCACCCAGTTGTGACCATCAAAAATGTCCCCAGACATTGCCACATATCTCCTGGGAGGCAAAATCACCCCTGTTGGCCGGGTGTGATGGCTCATGCCTGTAATCCCGGCACTTTGGGAGGCCAAGGTGAGCGGATCACCTGAGGCCGGGAGTTCAAGACCAGCCTGACCAACATGGAGAAACCCTATCTCTATTAAAAATACAAAATTAGCCAGGTGTGGTGGCACATGCCTGTAATCCCAGCTACTCGGGAGGCTGAGGCAGGAGAACTGCTTGAACCTGAAAGGCAGAGGTTTCAGTGAGCCAAGATCACACCATTGCACTCCAGCGTGGGCAACAAGAGCAAAACTCTGTCTCAAAAACAAAAAACAAAAAAAATCCCCTCCGGTTGAGAGCCACTAGTACATGCCATGTAGCCAGCGCTCAGCTCAAGATACAGGTTATTTCCACACAGAGGGGTTGGTGTTTAAGCTGAGACGCAACAGCTAAGAAGCTGCCTCCAATTCAGAGAACTGGGGAAGGAGTGTTCCGAGGGGAGGGAGCATGGGCAAAGGCCCTGAGGTGGGAAGGAGCGTGGCACATCTGAGGAAGTGTGGCTAGTTCGAGGTCAAACTCCTAACCATATCCCACAAGGGAAAGGCATCTGAGGAGGTTGAAGAGACAGGCGGGGCCCTATCAAGCAGAGGCCTTGTGGGATATGGTTAGGAATTCGACATTTCAAAGAACATTTTTGAGTATTTAATATGTACCTGGCACCGTGCCAGACACCGGAGAGTTGAAGATGAATAAGTCAAATCCTTGGCCCTATTCTTTTTGGCTTTTATTACTGTTTATAGTTGACACATAATAATTGTACATGTTTATGGGGCACAGTGTGATATTTTGATACATGTATATAATGTGTAATGAGCAAATCAAGGTAATTAGCATATCCATCACCTCAAACATTGATCATTTCTTTTTTTTTTTTTTTTTTGAGACAGAGTCTCACTCTGTAGCCAGGCTGGAGTGCAGTGGCGCGATCTCGGCTCACTGCAACCTCCACCTCCTGGGTTCAAGCGATTCTCCTGCCTCAGCCTCCTGAGTAGCTGGGATTACAGGTGCGAGCCATCACGCCCAGCTAATTTTTGTATTTTTAGTAGAGATGAGGTTTTATCATGTTGACCAGGATGGTCTTGATCTCTTGACCTCGATCTCTTGACATCATGATCCGTCCGCCTCGGCTTCCCAAGTGCTGGGGATCATTTCTTTTTCTTTTTCTTTTTTTATTTTCTCGCCCTGTTGCCCAGGCTGGGGTGCAGTGGTGCCATCCCAGCTCACCAAAACTTCTGCCTCCTGGGTTCAAGCGATTCTCCTGTTTCAGCCTCCCGAGTGGCTGGAATTACAGGCACCCACCACCATGCCTGGCTAATTTTTTATATCCTGGCTAATTTTTTATATCTTTAGTAGAGATGGAATTTCACCATGTTGGTGAGGCTGGTCTTGAACTCCTGACCTCCACCCGCCTCAGCCTCCCGAAGTGCTGGGATTACAGGTGTGAGCCACTGCACCCAGCCAACATTGATCATTTCTTTGTGCTGGGAACATTCAAAATCTGCTTTTCTAGCTATTTGAGAATATACAGGCCAGGTCCCATGGCTCATGCCTGGGGTCCCAACTACCAAGGAGGCTGAAGTAGGAGGATTGCTTGAGCCTAGGAATCTGAGGCTGCAGTGAGCTATGATGGTGCCACTGCACTCCAGCCTGGGTGACAGAGTGAGACCCTGTGTCTCTATTTAAAAAAAAAAAATGTATGAAGAAGACCCAGAGTTGGCACAAAAGAGGACATAGTTAAGCCCATGCAGGCGCTGGGAGGGTTGAAGAAGCGCTTTCTTGGAGAGACGACACCCATCTGAGTCTTTGGGGAACAAAGGATAAATGGCACTCCACGCAGAAATCACAGCATGTGCAAAGGCATGGGGGTGTGAAACCATATGGTAGGTTTAGGTAACTACAAGTAGTTAGGTATTCTAGGGTATAAAGTGCAGGTGAGGATTAATAATAAGGCATCAGCCTGGATAGAATAGATAGATAATTTTTTTTTGAGACAGAGTTTTTTGTTTTTTATATTAGAAAAAAATATTTTAAAAAGAGACGGGGTTTCATCATGTTGGCCAAGCTGGTCTCGAACTCCTGGCCTCAAGTGATCCACCCACCTCGGCCTCCCAAAGTGCTGGGATTACAGGCGTGAGTCACCGCACCCTGCCGAGACAGAGTTTTGTTTGCTCTTGTTGCCCAGGCTGGAGTGCATTCTCAGCTCACCGCAACTTCTGCCTCCTGGGTTCAAGCGATTCTCCTGCTTCAGCCTCCCAAGTAGCTAAGATTATAGGAATGCGCCACCATGCCTGGCGAATTTTTTGTAATTTTAGTAGAGATGGGTTTTCTCCATGTTGGTCAGGCTGGTCTTGAACTCCCGAATTCAGGTGATCCACCTGCCTCGGCCTCCCAAAGTGCTGCGATTATAGGTGTGAGCCACTGAGCCCAGCCTGGGATAGAAGATTCTCATGGCAGAGGAGATGAAACTAAAGCTGGCTTGTAGCAGACATTGGAAGTTTTCCAGAACAGTCTAGGGGTGGGGGTTACGGCTCCCTGGGCCTGCATGAGTCCCCTAAAACACAAACCCTCACTCCTTATCCCAGTCCCGCCTTGACTCCATATATTTCTTTCTTTCTTTTTCTTATAATCAAAGCTGTGGATGACTCCATATATTTCATCAAATGTATCTTGGATTTATCATCTATCATCTTGTTAATTGTGTGCCTTGAGATTTAGAATTCGGTCATCTCTGTGTTCCCTGCAAGCTCATGCTTGAGCATGCATTTCCTATTTCAGATTACAGGACTGCATTTTAATTTCTCGATAGAATGCCTGGCACAGCCTTACCTGCAGAAAGGTGTGTACACAATGACTTGCTGATGCCCCATGATCCTTCACTTTGCATGTATAGACACAGACTTAAAAACACAAACTCCTGCATCCTACAAGGGCCATCTGCAAATTGGCTTATCAGTTTCCTCACTCCTCTGCCTCCTCTGCGACACCAGCCCTTTATACCGCAGGCACTGAGAAGAAGCCTAAATACAGGCGAGGAGACAGGGAGGGAGCAGGCCAGAGGCTCTGTCCCTTAAGATGTACCCACATAGAAGAAACTCCATGTCTGCTTGGGTTTTCTGGATTCAACCCGGATTCAGGTGTTGGAATTACAATTCAGTTTGAAGATAACTTAACATATCCCTCATCCATCTCCCTCCCAGCACCTCCCAGCAGCAGGAGAGGTGAGCCTGACTTTTATTTTTTGAGATGGAGTCTTGGGCTGGAATGCAGTGGCATGATCTTGGCTCACTGCAACCTCCACCTCCCAGGTTCAAGTGATTCTCCTGCCTCAACCTCCTGAGTAGCTGGGATTACAGGTGCCCCCCCACCATGACAGTCTAATTTTTGTATTTTTAGTAGAGATGGGGTTTCATTATGTTGGTCAGGCTGGTCTCGACCTCCTGACCTCAGGTGATCCACCTGCCTCAGCCTCCCAAAGTGGTGGGATTACAGGGGTGAGCCATTGTGCCAGGCCGAGCTTGACTCACTATTTAGAGCATTTACTTCTCTTCCTGTCCTGGGCCAGAGCTAGAGCTGGAGCCAAAACGAGCCCAGCCCTGGCCCCTGTGCCTAAATTTGTAGGTTTCACCACCGCCATGCCTGCCCTACTCCTACCTCTATTCCAGGGACCTTAACAACTTCTAGAATCCATCAGGAGGGCAGCAGTGAGGGGGCTGGGAACAGTGATGTGGAAATTGCCCTGGGCTTGGGAGTCAGGATGCCCAACCCTAGGGTCCTCTGTGCCACCCATGGCTGCATAACCTAGGTCAAGTCGCTACCCCAGAGCTTGCGTCCGCCTCTTCCTATCCTTCAGGGCAGGACTTAAATGTCACCTGCTGGGAAGGCCCTCTCCCACCTAAGCTGGCCCTCTCTGTGCTCCGTGTCATTGCCCCCTCCTTGACTTCCTGCCACAATTTGTCATCACGCGCATCTGTATGTGTGTGCATAAACAGATATAATTTTGTTTGCTTGCTTATTTGGTTCGTCTCCCTACTAGATTCCGAACTGTGGGCTCCAGGAATGAGGACGGTGTGCCTTTGACCCTTGCAGCCTCCTCACAGCCTGGCAGAGTGCCGAGCACATAGGAGGAGCTAGAAAAGTCATTCAGCGAATGAATGAATCCATGACTGGCACCTGACCCAAATGATCTCTCAGGTTCCTGCCAGCTGAGAAAGTATAGCAGCGCCCTGGACAGGGAAGCGGCAGGGGCAGGTTGCGAGCTCCAGCCCCCTCCCAGGGCTCGGGCGACTGTGGACCCGGATCGGCGCAGGCTCGCGGCCGGCTGTGGCCCCGCCTCCTGGCCGCCAGCCAGCGGCGGGGCAAGACCGCCCCCCAAAGCTGGGTGGCCTTCAGAGTGCTTGTCCGGTCGGGGGTGGCGAGGGGGCGGGTCCGAAGAAGAGGTCAATGGGCGGGGCGGGGCCACAACGCCCCCGCGGCCCCAGCCGACCGTCAGGTTCCCTGCGGGGGGGCTGGCGCCAGGCCGTTGCCTAGCAACGCCCAGCCCCGCCCGGCGGGCGCGCGCCTGCCCCTGGCATGGCTTGGCAGGGCTGGCCCGCGCTGTGGCAGTGGGTCGCCGGCAGCTGGCTGCTTCTCGTCCTTGTCCTCGTCCTGCTCCTAAGACCTCGCGGCTGCCGAGCGCGGCGGGGCCTCCGCGGCCTGCTCATGGCGCACAGCCAGCGGCTGCTCTTCCGAATCGGGTTAGTGCCCGGGCTCCGAAGCGTGCGGGCTCGGGAGGCGGGCGCGCTGGGAGAGGGGCCTGGGAGGCGGGAGCTGGGGCTGGGGGTGGGCGTGGCGGTTAGGACTGGGCTTCGTCTCAGGGAAGAGGGATCGAGGAGACGGGCTGGAGAGGCCACAGAGTTGGGGAGCTGGAGAATTGGGATAAGCTGAGGAAGGAGGATAAGAGAGGCGGGCCAGGGTCGCCACGGAAGGGGACGTGAGAGGGCATCTGGAGAAAAGTGCCACAGAAGGGGCTGGAGACTAGGAGGCTGGACATGGTGGGTAGTGCAGGAGCCGGGGCTGGGAAGACCGTCCCTGTCCGGGGATGAGGTCAGCAGGTGCTCGGGCTCCGATGGCAAATGCCGGAGATAAGGACTGCCTCCCACCGTCTGCAGTCTGACATTTGAAACCGCCAACTCCTTCCGTACGTCCCTGTCCCACTCCCCAGCACCCAACTCCTTACCAGTCAAGTTAGGTTCTTCTGTCCCAAGCAAGAGTCCCAACCCTGTTGGATTCCAGCCTGTCCCTTTCCTTCTAACCCCAGCCTGGCCCATGTGGAAGTCCCACGCTGTGAAATCTGACGCAACTGACTCTGCCTGGTTTTCCAGTGATTTGTCTGCATCGACCCTCCCCAGCTCACTCTGCCCTCCTGCCTCCCTCGACCCCTTCCTTCCTGGCCCAGGGGAGGGTGGTAACTAGCAAGCACTGTTCAGCGCCAAAGATGCTGAGAGGCAGGGAGGAAGACAAGCCTCCGAGGGCCCCTGTCCCCTTCCTACTACCGGACGGGCCATGGGTCAGGACCTCAAGCCCCAGTTTAGGGACAGTGATGTTGAGGATGGGAATTTTGAGAGCCCTGGCCACAGGCCAGGTTGTGGGGAGAGCCTAAGCCTGGGAATTTCCCAAGCTTCCGAGCAGACATTGCGCAATTCTCCATCTCCTCCCCAGACCACCCCACGTGCCCAGAAGCTTCAGGCCCAGGATTCCACTCACTCTCAGCCTAAGAAATGGAGGTATAAAGGCTTCCACGAGCTAGAAAACTAGACAAACATGGTGCTGGAGGGTGGGGTCGAGACCTTGTGTTTGTGCCTTTTGGGGTATTCACATCTCTAATATCCTAAACCTCGGTCACAGTTTAGATAATGCGCCAAGTAAGTTACCATTGCTCTGCACGTTACATTAAAATAATGAGACTGAAAAATATTTAGGCTGGGCATGGTGGCTCACGCCTGTAATGAATGCCAGCACTTTGGGAGGCTGAGGCAGGTA
Source organism: Alouatta palliata (assembly GCA_004027835.1). NCBI lineage: Eukaryota > Metazoa > Chordata > Mammalia > Primates > Atelidae > Alouatta > Alouatta palliata. The sequence goes on along the minus strand of PVKV010021899.1, from coordinate 24,939 downwards.
GATCACCTGAGGTCAGGAGTTCAAGACCAGGCTAGCCAACATGATGAAACCCCATCTCTACTAAAAATACAAAAATTAGCCGGGCGTGGTGGAGGATACCTGTAATCCCAGCTACCTGGGAGGCTGAGGCAGGAGAATAGCTTGAACCCGGAAGGCAGAGGTAACAGTGAGCAGAGATCACACCACTGTACTCCAGCCTGGATTACAGAGCTAGACGAGCTAGACTGCGTCCCAAGAAAGAAAGAAAGAAAGAGAGAGAGAGAGAGAGAGAGAGAGAGAGAAATATTTAGATACCTTCATATTTAGGATTTTTTTTTTTTTTGAGACGAAGTCTTGCTCTGTCTCCTATGCTGGAGTGCAGTAGAGGGATCTCGGCTCACTGCAACCTCCGCCTCCCGGCTTCAAGCGATTGCCTTTCCTCAGCCTCCCGAGTAGCTTGGAACACAGGCGTCCTCCATCAGCCCAGCTAATTTTTGTATTTTTAGTAGAGACAGGATTTCACTATGTTGGCCAGGCTGGTTTCGAACTCCTGACCTTGTGATCCTCCCGCCTGGGCCTCCCAAAGTGCTGGGATTATAGGTGTAAGCCACCTCGCCTGTCCTATATTTGGGATTTTTAATAAAAACATTTTCTCCCCACAAAATTTCTGGGAATTTTACAGCCCTATCTGGGGAAAGCTTTTTAAATCTACTTCTAGCTTTCAGAATTAGTAAGTTTGAGGTCATATGAATGGCCTGAGGAAGTGGAAAATAGAAGTTTCCATAAGGAACTAGAATCCGAGATCAGAATGCCAGGATCACTATCTCAGAATCTTGAGAGTGTGGGTATGCCTGGAACTTGGGAATTGGGATTTTCCAAATCCCCAAAACTGGAATCATCAGAGAGCTTCTTCAAAATGCAGTATTTCTACAGGCTTTCCTGTGTCTGGATGTCAAGTTTGCCTTGGAATCCATTCCCCAAATTTGCGGAGCAGAAGGGTGTGCCTGGAATCAGAATTCCAGACCCTGCCCCTCATGGTCTGCAAAACAATCAGTCCAGTCCCCAGGGGGAGATGCTGCTGGCTGCTGGGAGGGAGAGGGGATATTTACAGGAAACTGTAGTGGGGAAATGGGCAGGTATTGGTGCTAGAGGTGCCTCCAGGAAGGATGGGGAGGGAGGGGGAACAGGATGGGACAGGACATGATGCGGAGGGGGAAAGCAAATGCGCTACCAACCTGAAGGTGTGGCTGGGAGGATCGCAAATAGAGTATTCTGTTGGGGGTGGAAAGGAAATGATGGAAACACCAGCCTCACGGGGAGGAGAGCTGTTAGCCATGTTATCATTAATAATCAACATCCCTGGAGTTTGGCAATTTGGCAATTTTATAAAAGGCTTTCCTCAACCATAACTACAGTCGTCTTAGGATGAGGATAACCGAGCACAATGGGGAGGGCCCCCAGGTGAACCTGGTATGAGACACATATGGGGCCTGGGAGATAGTCTGCGTAGTAGCTAAGTACATAGCATGTGGGGTCAAACAAGTCTGCTTTTGAGTCCTAGCTTTGTTGCTTAGTAGCCACGTGACCTTGGACAAATAACTGCTCTGTGCCTTGGTTGTTTGCATCTGTAAAATGGGGTTGCGGATGCCTGTCTCATAGGGCTCCTGTGAAGATCAAATGAACCGCACCTGGGCCTGGCTCAAAGGGAGTGGTCCAGAAATGTTAGCAGGTGTTTCTGCTGTGGCCTGGAGATGGGAGAGGATCCATGGCCCTGTGTCTTTCTGGAGCTTCCTTACATAATTCCACTCCTGTCTTGCAAGCCTGTCCTATCCACCACCCAGCAGGAAACTCCACATCCCTTCATTCAGCCAGGGAACACGTAGTTGCCCTGGGTAGGGACTGTGGGGTCCCAGATATGAACAGGTTCTGATCACTGTTCTCCAGGGAAGGGGAAAGCACATGCAAACAGATAAACAAGGGCCCAAACCCTCGAGGGGCAGGGCGTGGCAAGCTCCCCAGGAGCAGTAGGAAACGCCTGCCGGGTCGGATCAGGAGTGTGGGTCTCGCTGGTGCGTGCCCTCTGCTTCCTGCCTCAGTTGCCCCTGTGCCTTCTTAGGGGTAGTTGTGGGAGTTTTGCAGAACAGAGTTTTGAGAGCCTCTGTCTGCAGAGGGGAGGCAAATGGGACACAAGCACATCTGTAAGTGTCGTGCAGAGCTGAGGTGGGTAGCAGCTGGCCTGTGGGAAAGCCAGTCCTAATGACAGCCTTCCCTCCCTGACCAAGCCCCCTCTTCATTCCTAGGCATAGGAGGTCTTTTCTGACCCTCAAAACCGTCCTTGGGACAGATCTAGCTTGCTCTTCTTCTGCAAGAGGAAACCCTTATCTGGGGCCAGTGAGTCCCACTGGCTTGATTTCAAGACTGGCAGGAACCTGATGGGAGGGTCCTTGAGTGAATCCTCCCAGCCCCTGCTAGTGGCCAGAATGTCAAGTAGATGCAGTCAGCTGGGCTATCCACGTCACAGCCTGGCAGGAGGGGAGCAGGGTCCTTTTCCTTTCTGGGGCCTATGGGACCTTGGAGAGCTGTGGCCAGAGCACCCACCTCAGCCTTGTGCTCCCCTGCCGCTCTCTGCTCTCCCCACCCACACAGCTTCCCCCTGCTGCCTGGCTGGTCTTCAAAGCATGCCTTTGACCAAGTGTTCCCTTCTGCAAGCCACATTGCGGAAGAATGGAGCCCACACTCCTCACCCAGGCCTTTGCAGCCCTCCCACACCCGCTCCAGACCTGCCCAGTTTCATCTCCCCCAGACCTGAGCTCTTCCTGCACTTCTGTCTCACCTGTCTAGCCTTCCTTCCTCCCTGCATCTCTACTGTCAAATTCAGTTACATCCTCAAAACTCACCTTCAAACATACCCAGAATCTGGATACTTCTCCCTGCCTCCACTGCCACCACCCTGGGCCAGCCAGGTCAGCTCTCACCCAGCCTCCTAAATGCACTGCTGCCTTCTGTCTTTGTACCCGAGTGCATTCTCCACGCTGCAACCCAAATGAAACTGTTATTTAGGCTGGGCGCTGTGCTGCATGCCTGTAATCCCAGCACTTTGGGAGGCTGAGGCGGGTGGATCACCTGAGGTCAGGAGTTCTCAACCAGCCTAACCAACATGCTGAAACCCCATTTCTACAAAAAATACAAAAATTAGCCAGACGAGGTGGTGGGGTGCCTGTAATCCCAGCTACTCGGGAGGCTGAGGCAGGAGAATTGCTGGAACCCAGGAGGCGGAGGTTGCAGTGAGCCGAGATTGCACCATTTACTCCAGCCTGGGTAATAAGAGTGAAATTCCATCACAAAAAAAACAACAACAAAAAAAAACTGTTATTTAAGTCAGGAATGGATCCCCACCTCTCATGAAGTCCAAGCCTGTTTGAAGAATGGCTTCCGGTTCCTCTGTGACCTGCCCATCCCCATGGCATCATTTTTTTTTTTTTGAGACAGTCTCACTCTCGCCAGGCTGCAGTACAGTGGTGCGATCACGGCTCAATGCAACCTCCGCCTCCCGGGTTCAAGCAATTCTTCTGCCTCAGCCTTCCAAGTATCTGGGACTACAGGCGCACACCACCACACCCGGCCTTCCCACCACATCTTTTAGCACCCCTCAGCCTGCTCCTCTGCCTCAGCCACAGCTGGTGGCCTCTCCACCGTGCCTTCTGTGGTTCTCACGTGGCTTGCTGCCTCACTTCCTTCAGGTCTCTGCTCAAATTTTGCCTTGAGAGCCCCACCCTGACCACCCCACATAAAAAGAGCACCACCAGCCGGGCGCGGTGGCTCACGCCTGTAATCCCAGCACTTTGGGAGGCCGAGGTGGGTGGATCACAAGGTCAAGAGATCGAGACCATCCTGGTCAACATGGTGAAACCCCATCTCTACTAAATATACAAAAAAATTAGCTGGGCATGGTGGCACGTGCCTGTAGTCCCAGCTACTCGGGAGGCTGAGGCAGGAGAACTGCTTGAACCCAGGAGGCGGAGGTTGCGGTGAGCCGAGATCGCGCCATTGCACTCCAGCCTGGGTAACAAGAGTGAAACTCCGTCTCAAAAAAAAAAAAAAAAAAAAAAAAAAAAAAAGAGCACCACCTTCTGCACCCTGTCCCCTCGATGGCTTTATGTCCTCTCTAGTTCACATCACCACGGGACACACTGTATGTTGATTGTTTTTTTCCCCTAACCAAAATATGGCTACACAGGGGGAGAAACTGTTCAGGACTGTATCCCAGATTCCAGAACAGCGCCTGGTACCTCGGTGGCCCTTATTAAATGCCTCTGAATGATCTTTTTGTAGCTTCTAAGTGTGATCGGGTTTTCACATGCATAGGTAAGATGCGCCTCCCTCCAACCTTGTGATGATGTCAGCACAGTATCCGTCTGATGTGAAGGAAAAAGTTTCTGAATGAATGCATGCATGCATAAATGAATGAATGAAAAGCTTGGCTCAGGTGCCCTTTTCTCCATGAAGGCTGGCCCAGCCTCCTCAATTAAAATGAATCTCTGTCTCCTGACTGCTCCAGGCACTGTCTTCCCTCTTCGAGTTTCCCAGGCACGTTCTTGCTTGTTCTGGAGTTAGGTGTTCACAGGTAGGACTTCCTGTCTGTGTTCCTAAGGGGCCTCAGGGCTGGGTGCTGTGGCTCACACCTGTAATCCTAGTGCTTTGAGAGGCCAAGGCGGGCGGATCTCCTTAGGCCAAGAGTTTGAGACCAGCCTGGCCAACATGGTGAAACCCCATGTCTACAAAAAGACACAAAAATTAGCTGGGCATGGTCACGCACACCTGTAATCCCAGCTATTCGGGAGGCTGAGGCTTTAACCTGGGAAGCAGAGGTTACAGTGAGCGGAGATTGCACCACTGCACTCCAACCTAGGTGACAGAGCAAGACTCTGTCTCAAAACAAACAAGCAAAAACTAAGGGGCCTCAGAGCAGACCCTGGCTGCCGTAGAACCCTGTGTCCTTGGTGGCCCTCGGGACCCTCAGGCCCAGCTCAGGGAGCAGGATTGAATCAGGAAGGCCTGGGATTGGGATGAGTGAGGAGAGAAGAGGAAAGCCACGGGAAACAAACCAAAACCAAACAGAGCCCAGAGCCCTTGGCGGGCCCGTGGCTGGGATTACACGCATGGAGACAGAACTAGCCAAGGCCTCCCAGCCAGGGCAGAGAAACTCCTGCTGTGCTTCTAGCCCTAGCCAAGAGCCCCCGGCAGCCCCTCCCCCTCCCTTGGCGACAGATGAGAATCCTCTGGAGAGGGCTGAGAAGTCTGGGGAAGAACCCATCCAGGGATGGGTAGGGAGATGGCAGACCCTGACCCCATGATCTCCTGTTTTGACTGCAGGCAGTCCTGTCCCTCTCCTGGGCGAGAGGAAGTCCCCACCCCCGGGCATACTGGCAGCTTCGGGAAACCCTCACCCTCAGGGGCTTTTTAGCTGTCTCATTATTTTCTTCAGTTTCCTCAGTTTTGAGAACGCACAAGACATGGAACTGCTCTCTGTGTTCCTGAGGGACCTCTCAGCAGACCCCAGGTCCCCTAGAACCCTGTGTCCTTGTGGCCTTCCAGGTCCCCCAACTCTTAGACAGGCATTTCCTGTTCCATTTCATTAGGAATGCCGTGTCGCTGGTGAGATGCAGATCCTGGGCACATGAAGGGAGAAGCCAGAGCAAGTCCCCGGCTTGCCTGCTGGGTCCCAGTGGAGTCTGGGGCCCTGTGGGATGGGGGGGGGGGTGGGCATTTAGGGGGCACAGTAGGAAGGGAGGAGTCAAGGCAGGTGACCCTGGTGATAGGGGCTTTCCAGGTCATTTTTTTTTTCCTTCAGACAGAGTCTCGCTCTGTCACCCAGGCTGGAGTGCAGTGACATGTTCTCGGCTCACTGCAACCTCTGCCTCCTAGGTTCAAGCGATTCTCCTGCCTCAGCCTCCTGAGTAGCTGGGACTACAGGCACATGCCACCGTGCCTGGCTAATTTTTTGTATTTTTAGTAGAAACGGGGTTTCACTGTGTTAGCCAGATGGTCTCGATCTCCTGACCTCAAGTGATCCGCCCACCTCGGCCTCCCAAAGTGCTGGGATTATAGGCATGAGCCACATCGACTGGCCTCCAGGTCATTCTTTTGGAGGCAGAGCCCGCTTTATGTTGCTCCCTGCTCTCCACCCTCCTTCCTACTCCTCCTGGCCTGAGGCCGGCCCTGGACCCAGTTGGGACAGAAGCTTAAAAGCCTTCAGGCTTCTCAGGGCTGCCCAGGATGGTGAAATGGCCCCATGGAGGAGAAAAGAAGAGCTTCATTGTGTGTTTTCCACTGTGTGCCAGAGGGAGGGGTGTCTGGGGGGGTGGTGGCTCACTGTCCCCAGCTGTCCCACATGGCCTCCCCTGGGGCTGAAGGCTCACATTCAGATACCAGAGAGGTCACTTGCTGGCTCACTGAGGCCAGGAGTGGAAGGTGCACTGTGACCCTCCAGTGGGGTGCTGCCCTGTCTGCAGCTGTAACCTCACAGGGAGGGCCCCTCAGGGCAGCTGCCACTTGCCCAGGCTGGCTGTTCCCTACCTTGCAGAATGATTGTTCTGTTTCCCACCTGGGTCTCAGAGGACCAATTAGGAAACTTTATTTTCTTTATGGTGAGGTGATGATGGGTAGTTCCTGGCCCCAAAACTGCCAAATCAAAATTTAGGAAGAAGGAGGGAGAGAAGAAGGAACCGTGGCTCACACCTGTAATCCCAGCACTTTGGGAGGCCAAGGCATGTAGATCACCTGAGGTCAGGAGTTCAAGACCAGCCTGGCCAACATGGTGAAACCGCTGTCTCAGCTAAAAATACAAAAAAATTAGCTGGGCATGGTGGCAGGTCCCTGTAATCTCAGCTACTTTGGGAGGCTGAGGCAGGAGAATCGCTTGAACCTGGGAGGTGAAGGTTGCAGTGAGCCAAGGTCGCGCTATTGCACTCCAGCCTGGGCAACAAGAGCAAAACTCTGTCTCAAAAAAAACCGATATACATGATGATTTTACATGCTTTTTTGTTTGTTTTTTTGTTTTTTTTTTAAAGATGGGGTTTCACCATAATGGCCAGGCTAGTCTTGAACTCCTGACCTCAGGTGATCCACCCACCTTGGCCTCCCAAAGTGCTAGGATTACAGGCGTGAGCCACTGCGCCCGGCCAACTTTTTTGTTTGTTTTTGAGGGAGTCTCGCTTTGTCACCCAGGCTGGAGTGCAGTGGCATGATCTCAGTTCACTGCAACATCTGCCTCCTGGGTTCAAGTGATTCTCCTGCTTCAGCCTCCTGAGTAGCTTGGACTACAGGCACTGACACCACGCCTGGCTAATTTTTGTGTTTTTAGTAGAGAGAGGGTTTCACCATATTGGTCAGGCTGGTCTCGAACTCCTGACCTCAGGTGATCCACTCGCCTCGGCCTCCAAAAGTGTTGGGATTACAGGCGTGAGCTACTGCACCCGGCCATGCTTTCGTATTTGTAATTTGTAATTGTCATTCTGTATTTTGTATTTGTAATATAGTCATATTGTTTTCTCTGCAGTATGTCTCTGCATAACGATAAGTGCTTGAGCTTTGTGAATGTTGAAGCCTGTTGCTCTACAGCACGTGTTTTCCTTGCTGTGTAGTTTTCCAAGGGCGGAGTATGTTAGAATTTATTTATCCATTTTGCTGGTGGAAGTCATGTAGCGGGTTTCCGCCCTTTCACTCTTGGGAGCACGGGATTATCATTGGGCGGTAAAGGAGGGGAGGAGGCAGAGACTCCCGTGATCTGAGTTTCCAGAAGGCCTGACTGGGAGTTGGACACTCGCTCGTAAGCAGTGAGGAGCCCCCGAAGACTTTTGAGCAGGAGCAAGCTTCAGCCAGACGCAGCGCTTTAGGAACTTATTTTTGCCAGAGGTCTGCAGTTTGGGTTGGAGGTAGAAAGCCGGAGATGGAGGCTCTTGTGAGGCCCTAGGTGAGTTTCCAGGGCCTGTTCCCACAGGTGAGGCTGTGTTGGGAGCGGTGGAAGCTAAAATTGAGAGGGATTCTGTTTTGGTGCATATGCCGGGGAGAGGGCTCAATGCAACTGCGAGGACAGGGGCCTTTCCCAGAAAGAGAAGGAGCAGGATGGGGAGCTGACTGTGGGGATTGTGACTCGCCAGCTCCGCGGTCAGATGGAGGAGGAGCCTGGGCTAAGTGGCTTAGAGAGTCCTTTGGGGCCAGGCGCAGTGGCTCACGCCTGTAGTTCCAGCACTTTGGGAGGCCGACGTGGGTGGATCAACAGGTCAGGAGCTCAAGTCCAGCCTGCCCAACATGGTGAAACCCCATCTCTATAAAAAAATTAAAAAATATATATTTTCTAAAATGAAAAAAAAATTAAAAAAAAAAAGAGAGAATCCTGTGGAAGCCCTTGAGGGGCAGGGCATGGGGCTGGGGAGAGCCACTGGGTCCTCAGGCTGCTCTCCCCTTCCCTTCCTCCTTCCCCGCCTCAGCCCTGCCTTCTCCTGCTTTGCCCGAAGATCAAGACCTCAGGCTAGCAAGGACTGCAACCTGTCCCTAGCCCACATCCAAGGCAGGCACAGATCTCTCGTCCCTCTGCCACCCCACCCTCTCCACCTCCGGCACCCCGCTAGTCCTGGCCCCTGTCTCTCTCCCACCTGCATGACTCCATGCCTCCTGCCCCTTTCCTCCACCCGGCAGCCCAGTGAGCTCTCAGAAAGGGAGTCCAGGCCAGGCGCGGTGGCTCACGCCTGTAATCCCAGCACTTTGGGAGGCCGAGGCAGGCAGATCACAATGTCAGGAGTTGCAGACCAGTCTGACCAACATGGTGAAATCCCATCTCTACTAAAAATACAAAAATTAGCTGGGCGTGGTGGCGTGTGCCTGTAATCCCAGCTACTCAGGAGGCTGAGGAAGGAGAATTGCTTGAACCTGGGAGGCAGATGTTGCGGTTAGCCAAGATCACATCACTGCATTCCAGCCTGGGCGACAGAGTGAGACTCCATCTCAAAAAAAAAAAAGAAAAGAAAAGAAAAAAAAAGGAGTCCAATCCTGTGTGCCCTGTTCTACGCCTACCAGCCATTTTCCACTCTCTGCATGCCCTGGCCCCTGCCCGCCTCACCGACCCCTTCTCGGGCACCGATTGTCCCTCCTGCCCCACCTAGAGACTCCGAGGCCTCCTGGCAATTCCTAAAATCCTGCACTACTCCTGCCTTGTGCCGCATCACCCAGAATCGTCCATGCCACTGGCTTGATCTTGCAGTTTCCAGCACAAATGTCATCCTCTGGGGACGAGCCTTCCCCGGGCACCCTGTCTACAGTAGGGCCTCTTCCCTTCCAGCCACTCTTTCCCACCCCCAGCCATAGTTAACTGGCAGTGTGCTGACTAATCCAGTTTCTGCTTCGATATCAGCTAGCCCTCCCTTTCCCCACGTGATGAGCTCCCCAAAGGCAGGGCCCCTTCTGCCTTGCTTCTGTTGTCTCCACTGTGGCTATCACGCACAGTAAGTATTTGCCAAACACAGCAAGTGACAGAGAGGGGCCTTGTTTACTGTGGCCTCTTGGTGCACAATCCCTGCTCTCACAGATAGTGTCCTTTGCTAGGGACAGAACCTGGGCACATGTAGTCAGCGTTTAGTAAGAGGGGCGGGGAGCTTATCACCCCTCCCAGATGTGCGTGACCGTGCTCTAGCAGCTGGGAGGACTGCCCGGCTGAATTGGGAAGGAAACAACAGTTGCTAAACATCTTCTACCCGCCATTAGTTTTCTTATTTTAGGTACTTAATCTTCACACAGTCCTTCAGGGGTAAGTCATAGTATTGCAACGTTATAGATGAGGAACCTTATCTATAAAACTCATGACTTGCCCAAGGTCACAGAGCCAAGAGGGGCCAGGCTGTGATGGGAGCCCAGATCTTTCTGTTACCGGAGCCTCTGCTCATTCCATAAGCCCGTGTAGGAAGAAATGAAGACAGAAAGAGGACTCAGGTATCGGTGCAAGGTGGTGTCTGGCAGAGGAAAGGGTGATTTTATTTAATTTTATTTTTTAACTTTTCTTTTTCTTTTTCTTTTTTTTTTAAGACAGGGATTCACCACGCTGGTCTTGAACTCCTGACCTCAGGTGATCCTCCCACGTTGGCCTCCCAAAGTGCTAGAATTACAAGGGTGAGCCACTGCGCCCGGCCTATTTTTTAACTTTTCATTTTGGGCCAGGCGCAGTGGCTCACACCTGTAATCCCAACACATTGGGAGGCCAAGGCAGGTGGATCACCTGAGGTCAGGAGTTCCAGACCAGCCTGGCCAACATGGTGAAACCCCATCGCTACCAAAAATACAAACATTAGCCAGGTGTGGTGGCACGGGCCTGGAATCCCTGCTGCTAGCAAGGCTGAGGCAGGAGAATGGCGGAGGTTGCAGTGAGCCAAGATCAAGCCACTGCACTCCAGCCTGGGCAACAGAACAAGACTCCATCTAAACAAACAAACAAACAACAAAGAAAAAACTTTTCGAGCCGGGCGCGGTGGCTCACGCCTGTAATCCCAGCACTTTGGGAGGCCGAGGCGGGTGGATCACGAGGTCAAGAGATCGAGACCATCCTGGTCAACATGGTGAAACCCCGTCTCTACTAAAAATACAAAAATTAGCTGGGCATGGTGGCACGTGCCTGTAGTCCCAGCTACTCGGGAGGCTGAGGCAGGAGAAT